>JAVJIF010025971.1:0-68124 GCA_038442645.1 Agave tequilana
AAACCAAATTCTGTTAGAAAAGGACAGCTTAAAACATAGTATAGTTTTTTTTTTTTTTTTGCTAACAGGGACCAGAAAGCTATTTATTATAGTTGGTAGACATCTGTGGCTCATCATATGTTGTGGTTTTTTTTTTATTATCATTTTTATGCATCTTTGTGATAAGGATGGCTGTTCTGTGGGAAGGTAGCTTTCAAAAGACATACTCTTTAATTAAGAATCTTGATGGGTGTGGTATATCCTATGTGGTAGCTTCTCATGATTCAGCATATTATGAGATATATTATGTCAAAACAGTATTCACGACACTGCATAGTTTTAATTGCTGACCTGGTCTTTGGACGAAGCATGACGGAAATGCTGCGTTTAGGTGAAGTTATTCAGGAATAAACTTAGAAAGTTAGAATCTTCTGCTGACTCTAGCAATTGCTATAATTATTCAGAATTTTTTTCTTACCGATTTTTTTTTCATGGAACATCATTCTCAGATTCTAACATAAACAGATAATAGTTTTCATTTAAGTGTCTGATCCTTTTAGGTGTGAAGGCGATGACCAGTTACTCAGTTAACTAAATGTATGAACCTTTGCATGTCAGCCAATGACGAAAAACAGTTCTTTTCTGCCATGACCTTGGTACTGGTGCAAATGAAGTGATGCTGTCCATATTTTGCATTTTGCATATGTTTAAAGACTATTCTCTTTTCCTCTGTGATTTTTACTGATAGTACCTTTTGATCTGCATTGTCAGATTGCTTAAATTTTTTAGAGTTTGTGATGATTGCTCCACATTTTATCTCTTCTTCTTTAATTCCCCCCCCCCCCCCCACCCCCCAACCCCCATTTTCTAATTGAACTGACATAAATGATTAAGGTTTCTGTCTTAGCTGGTTCTCCAAAATTGGTCCTAAAGGTGTTAGGAAATGCCAAAATTTTGTAAAATTTGGTCTTTATTAAGTGTATTAGTGACTGGAAAGTTGCTGTCGCAGTGCAGATTTTTAAAATATGATTCAGTAATTTAGAATGAATATTATGATGGACTAGTTAAAATCATTGATTCACCATATTGGTACTTGGGTTATATCATTTATTTTGTGCACATAGTTATTTGACCTAGAAGGATATTATCTTAGTACTTGGCATTTTTGCTTGTCTTTTTTCTTTCAAGAATACAAGGGCAGACCTTTGTGCTCCTTTTTTGCAGACCTCTTGTGCTTATTGTTTTTTGTGGCCTATCTATAAGCAGGCAGATCCTTGTGTACCTAAGAACTATACAATGCACTTTTGTTGTATTTTATAGAGAGTTTCTGCTGTTGGTTGGGTGGGTTCTATTTTCTATTTTGTTTAGGTGGGTTCCGTTTTCTATTTTGCTTATGCGGAACAATGCGGATGAGGCCACACTAGGGCCATGCAAAAAATGTCCACATAAAAATTGGACTCCAAAAACATGGCATTAATTATATACTATGTCGTCTGTTCTTGTCCATTTATACGAGATGCTTGGTGCTATCAAACTTACTTGCTAGTACCAGATCCTCTTCAATTTTATATAGTCAATTGCTGATGCGCTGTTGCTTAACCTCTACGTTGTAGTCTAATGAAATACCTTCAATATTATGGAACAGGAATGAATATGACACCAACCAGCCACTAACTCCATTACATTCCCTGCCCTTTAAACATTTTTTTTGTTTGGCAGAATGGTTTTGCATGTGCTAAACATGATTACCCTGCATTGCTATTTCCACCTTAATATTTCCTAATTCTTACATGTTCATTTTGTATGATTTTTCAACAGGAAGAAAAGGTTGATCATTTGGAAACCAACTGCTTTGTTCTTGTCCATGGAGGTGGTTTTGGTGCTTGGTGTTGGTATAAAACTATAGCTCTTTTAGAAGATAATGGGTTCAAGGTCAATGCCATTGATCTCACAGGCTCTGGGATTCATTCTTTTGATTCAAACAATATAACAAGTCTTGCTCAATATGTACAGCCGCTTACTAGTTTTCTTGAGAAGCTTGGGGATGGGAGAAGGTAGGTTCATGTTCTCCATATCAAGCTGAATATTTTTATTCTACTCTACCAGCTGAATAAGTTCAGAAAATGTCTTAACATAGGTTGTCATTTTTTTATTTTGATATTATAGTGGCCTCACCAGTATTAGTTTATCATTACTTTATCCTGTAGGATAATTTAGCCCAGATAGCTTGTCTTAACATAGCAAGTCATTTTTATATATGTATATAGTGACACCACCCAGATTAATTTATGGAGGAGACAATGACACTGATAGGAATATTCATGGAAAACAGCATCATGTTGTCGGGATGATACTGACTATAGTTGTGTTCCAAAATCATTCAACTCTGGTTCACAGTGAGAAAGTGATTGCAGATGCTGCAGCTATGTCTATGATCTCAGCATCACATTTTAATGAGCACAACCTAGTACATTTTAGCATGCAAAATGAACTGTATGGCTTCTATTACATAACACTGTTAATCAGTACTGGTTACTTAAATGTCCGAGCACAACCTTACTCTAGTTTAATTGATGGGTTGTAGAAATTGCTGTGAAGCTAATTTAACACATAAGATATCGTGTTATGATTATGATGCCAAAGCTTACAAAGATGTGATAAAATTTACCAATAAACTTGAAACCTGTATTACAACTACCATGACCACCACCATGACCACCCCATCATCATCCTCACCTTTTGCTTGATAACTGGCTTGGGTTTGAAGCCTGATGTAGGAAATCTTCCTGATCAAACTATCATAAATCCGTATCACTCGTTTCCTCAGATATTTAGCAATTAAATCTCCAATATTCTTCATGGTCTCAGTACAAGGTGATGTTACATACTAACCTTTTTCGTTAGAAATCAAAATGCAAATGCTTCTGCACAACCTTACCAGATGTATTAGGTTTGCTCATCATCTAACGCATAATCAAAATGTTTATCACTTTGCAGGTGATTTTGGTGGGACATGATTTTGGTGGTGCATGCACATCATATGCTATGGAAGTCTTCCCATCTAAGGTAGCCAAAGCTGTTTTCATCACTGCAGCTATGCTCACAAATGGACAGAGTACTCTTGACATGTTCTCTCCACAGGTATCATCCTGGTTATGAATCTTATGATCTTTATCTTAAACAACACAAGAGACATTAAATCAAAATGAGAGAGTAGAGCATCTTTCTTTTCTTCTGTTCACGAGTAGCAATAATCAGTGAACACTACTCTTGTCTCCTCTGGATTTTTCTTTAGCTTTCCGCTTTTTGATGCATAGCGGTTCATCTTAATTGATGATCTGACAGGTTATCATGATCTACACCCGAAGGGTATCCATTTAGAATTCATGTATTGGTTTGCTTTCTGCAGTACAGCAATGAAATCACTTGATGCATTGGTTAGAATTTTCGGGAACATATTCTTCTTTTTAAGCAGATGTTCCTTGGAGTGTAGATTATGATGGAGGATGTGGCTGATGTGTTGATCATGATGGAAGATGTGGATCACTCATTGGGATGGCTTCCAGTGCACCTTGGGGCAACTATCTTTTGTTAATGCCCATGAAACAATAAAACTTTAGACAATATGTATGAATATTGCAAGTATTTGTGTATGCTTGTGGTGAACACCAAGTAAAAGACTTACCTGCATGTTAACTGCAAACTAACAAAACTAAATTCTGAAGTGCCATTTCAATGCTGCATTTGAAGTTTGTTCTTCACGATAATTTACACTTCACCAAAATTCTCTAGAAAATAAACTTGGGAAGTTTCAGAGAGAAGGGCATCACATGACAATTTGTAGGGGGTTCTGATAATGATGGAATTGAGCATAAAGATTGCTGATGAGTACATTTTATCTTTTGGAGGTGTAGGGGACATATTTAAGTGACATAAGCTCAAGTTTTGTTTTTATTGAGAAAATGGAATTTTCCTTAAATATTTTACTGATAGAATTGAATGTTGATGGGGGAATGATGTGAATTTTAATGTATTACCGTAAACGTACAGTATCTAATTGTAGTACTTTGCGGGTCGGATTCTCAAGGAAGTAGTTATGTCTAGTTTAATAATTCTATTTAGGCGAATTGAGAATTACAGAAAATGATGTTTGTTATTTTTAAATATTTCTAACAATTTGAGAAATAACAAACACCTAAGTTTGAATACATTAGACTAATAACATGAAAACTAATTAGATCTCTCTAAGAATTATCATTATAATTATCAATTTATTTCTTTAAAGCATAAGTTATACATAATTATGTAATAGCCTATCAATTTATATTAAATCAACAACTAAAAGAAATATAAATCAAAATTAATTAGATCAAAATATAATAACGCTAAATTTTCAATCTTAAGCATAGATTATTATTTAATAATATATAATCTATCAAAGTCTTGATTATCTAAGAATTATCTTATTTTAAACCTAACATAATCTTGTGCTTATTTTCATTGAAGTACAAAATAAATAGATTTAGATAAGTTAACAAGTTACTAATCTAGTGTCATCTAACTTAGATACTTTTTAAGATTTAGCTATTCTTAATTAAATCAAGTGCAACATAAATACAATAGCAAAATGAATTCACGAAAGAATAACAGAAATTGATTAACTAAAAATAAGATTTTTATTAATTGAAAAAAATTTTATAAACATGAATTTGAAGAACAACAAGAAACTTCAACAGCTTCTACAAATTTTTCTATTATGTGTCCTTAACCCTAGAATTTTCTTTTCTTTTATAGCCGAAGGAGGGTAAAAAAGATCCAAACAAATGTGGTGAAAATCTTGCACAACCTTTGACTTGATTTGTTTTAATCATTTTATTCTCCACAATTTTTGATTTGATTTGATTTGCTTTTAGCTGCTTGATTCGTTCTCATGTAGATCTAAATATGAGTTGATGTAGTTGGGCTTTAGGCTTGTAAAAAAGTTCATTTTTTTGGCTTCTTTTCTTTATTCTTCTTTTCAAACCTAACTTTTGCACAAAAACACTAAATATACCCGAGTAACATTATTTATGAATAAAAATCAGATAAATAAGAGTATAAAGTGTAACAAAATTATGTCAATTAGGGAAGAAATAATTTTAAAATCAGTTTGGTCACAAAATAACTTAGATTACACAAAATTTGAAAAAAGAAATGGCTATAAAGAAAACCAACTGTGTGCAATCTTGACATGCATGGAGCAGTTAGAATTAGATCTAAAACGTCTCATCTTTCTGGGCCTCTCGGAGATACTTTTGATTAAATGTTCCAACCTCATATATAACAAAATGTGTGGACATGTGCAAATGTATCAAAAGAACACGATTTGATCTGATTTGTTTCAAAACTATACTTTATCCAAAATCTAGATTGGTTACTTGTGACTAACACTCATACTGTGGCCGAAGGCTAGTTGTAAATTTTGACTTGAAAGCAAATTCTAAAATCACTTAACAGGGTATAAGTCAGAATGTTTTGCAATGAAGAGTCTATTGTATTCCTGAAGTGAGATTTGTAATGGGTTTGTTAAAAATGGAAGAATTCAGAGCTGTCAAAGGATGTTTAGTCTCTTCAAATACAAGTTAATTCATGTGATTACTGTTCCTTAAGACTTGAAATTTATTTGTTCCTAACCTTATCTGCTGTTGTAATTTAGGACAGGACAAATGATGTAATGAGGCAGGCTCAAATTTTTCTATATGCCAATGGAAATGGTCACCCTCCTACAGCTATCAACCTTGACAAGTCATTGTTGAAAGACCTGATGTTTAATCAAAGTCCTGTCAAGGTATGTTTTACTGCTCATATGAGCAGCCTCAAACTGCTCAGACTGCTTGCTTTTAGTTTAAATATGTATCCTCTTGCGTCCGATTCTGCTTGCATTTGCATCCGAAGTTTGTCCAGTTTGTTTATTTTAATAAATAGACAATTATCACACCTAATAGGGCTGTAAATAAATCAACAAATCTGCTCCAAATCTTTTTTTTAATCCAAATTTGACAAATATGGATATTTGATTCTCACTTTGTTTAAAATATGGATAGTATCCAAATAATGCTAAACTATACAATATCTGAGCAATATCTGAACAAGCAGAAACATGTCTAAATAAGCAAAAATGTCCAAATGTATATAGATTAAAGTCCATCCTTGATTACATTGTCTGACATCGTGATCATGGTAATCTGATATTATATATTTTTCTTGTTTGAAAGTAAATGGTCTATAGTGAAGGTTGAACTATTTTTCTTCCAGTTTTTAGTCATATTCAGCAACAACAGATCACAATCATACAAAGCAGTGCTTCAAAACACATCTGCAAAATAGTTCAAAATGGGTCAAATTACTGGTCTTAAGAGTATTAACATGTCTAGTTTTATGAATAATGGTTACCCTTATCTCTCTCTCTCTCTCTCTCTCTCTCTCTCTCTCTCTCTCTCTCACACACACACACACACACACACACACACACACACAGTTACTTACAAAACTGACTTGGTTCTGGTAGTGATTGCTTACTCAAACTCCTTTTACACAGACTCAATACACACCCTATCATTCACAAAACTGACTTGGTTCTGCTGATTGCTTACTCCAACTCCTTTTCAAATTCATCTTCTATCAGGATGTTGCACTGGCTTCAGTTTCTATGAGGTCTATCCCCTTTGCCCCAGTACTTGAGAAGCTCTCACTCACCGAGAACAACTATGGTTCAGTTAGGAGATTCTACATCGAGACCACCGAAGACAACGCCCTACCCCTTTCTTTACAGCAGAGCATGTGCGAATCCAATCCCCCAGAAAAGGTTTCCGGCTCAAAGGCTCCGATCACTCTCCATTCTTTTCAAAACCCCAAGCTCTACACAAACTCCTGGTAGAGATCGCAAAAATCCCTCCAAACCAAGTTCAGCAAGCTACTGGTCATCAAGATCTGCAACCTGCTCAATAGTATAGGTACATGCATACACCTGGAAACCTTCGTAGCATCACAAGTTCGTGCTGCTTGCAGTCTAACCATTACACCTTGATGTTTCATTTGAAAATTTTTGTTGTAGAATGGATATGCGTACACCTGAAGCCTCGCTCAACGCCCAATGCCAACCGCAGTATATGAAAGATTCCATATATGCTTAGTGGTCACCCCTGTTGTCGTTGTACAATGCCAACTACAGTATATGATAGCTTCAGAAGAATCAGAACCATATACAGTGTATTACATGTATCTTTTTATCTATCAATCGTTATTGCGGTAGTTAGTTAAATAAATGGCTGCTTCAAGGATAACTCAGAGATGATTCAAGAAATTGTGTCGGAAAGTTTTAACTTTAAGCAGGTGAGAGGAAGACATCAACCAGTTTCTTTGCTGCTTTCAAGTGACACTGGAATAACATTATGGAGTTATATGCTGTCATGGTCCCTCCCTTTACCCCCATTGTGTCCTCGGTTTATACGGCCACCAAACCTTTATTGTTGTTTCTTTACGTTTTGTTGTGTTGCTTGCTCTATCTGATTCCTGCTACTCGTGTGTCGCTGTGGAATACAAAAGGAGGTTTGAAATTTTAGTACCAATGTCTGTGTAATGTGTAGCTCTACATGTCTTTGATATCAATTGGTTGTTTTGTCTCTCCCCCGGGCCAGATCTGGCGACGAGGAGGAGGAGGAAGGCGGGGAAGGGAGGGGAGAGGAGGCCCGCCCCTCCCCCTCTTCGCCCTCAACCCCTTCCCTCCTCCTCTTCATTGCCACAGAGGAGGGGGAGGGCGGCCGAGGACTGTTAGACCGCCGCCTCTCACCGTTTCCCACCGCCGCCTGGTATGGAAGGAGGAAGAAAGAGAGGGTATTTTTAATTTTTATGCAACGACTAATTTTGCTTAAAAAATCAATAACATTTTCGTATTTATTGGATGAAGATCTTTATCAATTTGATAGGTGCTAATATCTGCTCTTGCTCGCCGGCCGAGAACAGATGTTTCCCCTCCAAAAAATGAGAAAGGCACCCCACAAATTTTTATGAGTGCCTCATAATTTTTTTTTTGACGTTTTTCTCTTAGGGGCTGTTTGGTTGCAAGGAAGTGGACGGAAGTAAGGAAATAGGAAAGTATAATTGCTCAGTTCCCTATCTATCCAAACACCGGAAAAGGAAAATAAGAAAACTCTTTTTCGTTTTCTCTTTTCTCTTTTACACAATCATTTTCTTACATCCAGAGTGTTACAGTTAATTTTGTGATTATGTAAATCTCATTTGTAATAAGTTATAGCACAAAATAGTTAATTTTTTGATCATGTAAATCTCACTTGCATTCTAATTACAGTCCATTTTTTATTTTTCTTAATTAATTTTTATTTTAATATTATTTTACGGTCAACTTTGTTGTCAACTTTTCCACTTCCACTTTCACATTACCATCCAAACGCCAGAAAAGACAAAACATTTTCCAAATCACACTTCTTAACAACATCCAAACACCGGAAAACTTACTAACCAATTTTTAAGTTCCAAAGGGAATTATTATCACTTCCTCAATTCCTCACTTTCACCCTTAACCAAATAGGCCGTTAGTGAAATGTCCAAAATATTCTTTTCTTATTCTTCCTCATCATTCTCCAACCCACCCCCTACCCAAAAAAAAAAAAAAAAAAAAATCTGACCTGTTCGGCCCTTAGTGAATTTTTTTTTGTCGCATTGTGGGTGCCTTAGTCAGGGTGCTTTCAATTTTTTTCTGAAAATATCCGCTCCCCCGCCCGCCACACTCTCTTAAAATTATGGCCCCAAGTGATTACAGTTTCGCCCTCAACTTCTCTTTATACGGCCGAGATTGAATGGAGGAGACCCCACCGACGCAGGGGGCAGAGCCCACAGGCGAACCCGGTGACGGACAGCGTGCCGTCCTTTGACGTGGGGCCCACGTTGACCCGCTCCTGGAAACCGTTCATTCGACCTCCCAAGGGCAGACGGGAGAGATGCGGGCCCCACGTTTTTAGAATGGGTTTTTGTTTGGGTCGGCGGATATTGGGTATTACGAAGGTTCTAATAATTTTATGACCCTTCTATATAGATATAAAGGGGGAAATCTCGCCATTTCTCTCTTTTAGTTCCCCAGTCTCTCTGCGACTTCTCACTCCCTTTTTTTCTTACGGATCTGATCGTAGGTATGAAACCCTAACCCTAGATCTTTGCTTTAATCGTTTATGTTGCGCAATACTGCTTCTTTTCTTCTCAAATGCGGCTTCATTGGAATCTCTGACTGGATCTGATGCAGATTTGGTTTGATGATGCTATGTTTTCTTGCAATTTTCTACTGCATTGCATTGGTGTCTAATTGATGTGTTGCTTGCAAACGATTAGATTTCAGTAGATCTTTGATGTGTTGTTGGAAAAGATCAGATCTTGGTAGATTTTATGGAACGCTCTGATGCTTTTGCTTTTGGTTTATTTTGGTAGAAAGAGAAATTTTAAGTGCTTTTCTGCCTAATCTTAGACGCAATTTAGCTTTGCTTGAAATAGTTGCAATAGTTTGATGGATTCATTCGTCGAATAGATAGTTTTTCAGTGAAGGAGCTTACCTATGATAATATGAATTAGAAAGGGAAAGTTCGTAACTTTTGAAACTCCTTAAAGACATAATCTTGTGACTAAATTAAATATTGAATAATACAAGGAAATGAATTGTGAGCACTAGATGCTTACAATCTGTGGCTACAGCATAAAGTATCTCCTTTTCTTAGACTTTTTAGTCCACCAGTGGTTTCGGTAGAGAAAGTGCTTCTTTTATGTGGAAAATATTCCCTTCAGTAGGAATTTCAAAGATGCTTATGGGAATGCTCAGTGTCTGGTTATATTGCATTTGATAAAAGTAAGGACATAATTGAAAAGCATTGGAAGTGAGTTCAGTAATCATTCTTTTTTTCTCTTTCTTTGAGTTTTTATTATTAACGGTGTTGCAATTGATTAATGTAATCATGCTGCTTTAATCATAATCCAGCGTCATCTGCATTAGAATTAGGAATTTAATTTTTTTCTTAAAAAAAAAGATTAGAAATTTAGTTAAAATGGCCCAACTAGGAATAAGGCAGGTCAGAATGAACATGGATCAAGGCCATGGGGAAAAAGGAGATGGTGATAGCTATTTTATTTAGCAGAGGAGGTGGCGTTTAGTAGGATGGAGAAAAAGGATTACCGTAGCGAACCCCTAATTTCGGGATAAGGTTTTGTTGTTGTTGTTGTTTCATATCTGCATGTTCTTATCCTATTTACTTTTTCTTAATTACTTCCTTTATGTATCACAATGATACTTGACCTGCGCACTCAGTTTATATTATATATGATCTAACTTCTAGCTACTGGAACTTGAAATGGTAACTTATCTCATCAGCCACTCAAGAAATAATGGGTCGTGGAGTCAGCAGTGGAGGAGGGCAGAGCTCTCTGGGGTACCTTTTTGGGAGTGGCGAAGCTCCTCCCAAACCTGCACCTGAGAAACCTGTTGAGAAGCCTGCTCCTGAGCCAGTTAACAAGCTGAAAGAGATTCCAGCAGGCATCCAGGGCAATGCTGGGAACAACTATTTCCGAGCTGATGGCCAGAACACTGGCAATTTCATTACGGTATGACCCAAACTTCTCAAAACCTATCCTTATTTCTCTCCTATGATGTGCTGTTGTATACTTTAATATCTGTTCACTTTCACCGCTGTGATTGACCAACACTGTATCTGTATTATATCTGGATTATTCAACTATTCTCCTGTAGACTAAAATCAATAAGCGTAGCTTCTTCTATTGAGAACACATACTTTCTTTTGATTGTATTCCACTCTTCCATTTGTCTTCATGCTGCATATAGATCACCACATATTTTACTGTCAAACCTAAGTAGGAGAGTACATTTATGTGTTGAGGAGTTCATACTTGACTCCCCTTCTACTTCTATTAGAAGTATATGCACTATACATTGTAATTATATTAAAACAATATCATTACTGTCGTCAGCTCTCTTGGTTTCACGAGCCTGTTGTCTATCTCACATGGAGAGGATCATATGTTATTGTCACTAGACCTTTGACTGTTTGCATGAAGTGGGATTAGTATTAGAAATTCTTTTTGTTTCTTGTTTGATGACTGTATTGGTTATTCTACATAGTAAAACAACTTGGGCATGTTTGGTTTGCTGCAAGTGGGCCTGATTGCAAAACCCACTTGCAGCAAAAAAATTCACTTGTTTGGTTGCCACTTGGAAAGCCCAATTGCAGACCCATTTGTAATGTTTTTTTAATATTAGATTATTATTTTTAATTATTAGATTAATATTTTTTATTTACCTATTAATTAAGGGTTCTGATTTGAATTTAATTAATTGAAATCGTTTAGCAGATCTTTTGTAAGGTCACAACCAAATAATAGAAATTAATTTTCCATTTTACTTTACAGATGTGCCGAGCACTACAATTAACAATATATTTTCTCAATTGCACTTTTACATTGCCAACTAAACACTTCAAAACTTAGTCGCGGAGAACTTTTTTACAACTGTAAAAATAGTTTTTCCACTTACAACTTGCACTTGCGTGCACTTGCAGGCAACCAAACAGGTTCATAATTTCTTCAAGTAAAATGACTCGGTGTTTTGCGTACTCACCACTTTTAAACATTTTTCACTGTTGGTGCAGGACCGGCCTTCAACAAAGGTGCACTCCGCCCCTGGAGGTGGTTCCTCCCTCGGCTATCTCTTCGGTGATGGTGGGAAGTGATGACAGTCTGGAATGTTGAGATGTCTACTGCAAACAAAAAGGAAAAAAATAAAAAAAATAATAGAAACTGTTGTTTGTAAGCGAATGTATTGTTAAAGAACTGTGTGTAGTCGTGGCAGAGGAATGGGTTATGTATTATATAGCTTCATGTTGTAAGTTGGTGTCAGATGGAGGTTAAATCATTCATCCTTGGATCTGTAGACTGATGTTTTCAAATTTGTGATTCCCTTAATCAAGCCTAATCATATCATATTTTCTTTCTGTAAGTAAGCTCAGCGAGCTGTAGTTGCTGAGCTTTTATGGTTCTATTGAAGGTTTCCAACATGCTCTCTTGTTTTTTTTTTTTTTGTCTTTTATATTTTTTCAATAATGCGCACAGAGTGTTAAACAATGCTATTTACAGTTTATCACATGATTGGAATTTGTTCATTATTGCTGCCAAAATGCCAGTGCATCCTCTTGCAGCTAGCATATATTAGCCAGTTTTTCAGATTTAAGATAGAAATGGCACGAAAAATGCTGTTCCTTATGTTTTGGGATCTTGGAGCAGATAATTTGTCCATCTTTTTTCCCCCTCTTTTATAACCCCTGTTTCCTTTTCTTCTACATGTTATTGTTGTTGCTGCAGAGAAATGTATGTACATTTAATCTTACTCCTTACTCTGAAGAAGAAAGCTCCCATGCACGAAGAAACAACTCTTTCAAGTGCTGCACTTCTTGAGGTAAATTCATTTGATCATCGTGCTGAACAATAATCCTTTTCTTCTTTTTTTTTGAGTTGGCTCCAAGATGTAAATTCTGTGTTGAACCTAACAGAAGCAATCATAAGCAGTCTGCAAAAGTATTGTTCTTAAAGTTCTACCAATCAACAGAACAATTACGGGTTTGAAAAATCAAAGGTTATATGCAAACCTTGGTTTCAATTTAAACTATGGCTTCAAAGACAGTGTTGCCAAACTACGCCTCAAAATATACAAATTTTATCTCTATTTCTACCAATCAACAGAACAATTACGGGTTGCCTGCTGTCTGCAGCTTGCTGCACCTCACTGAATTCCAGAGCCTGATCAAAATCAGAGTCAAAAAAGAGAGGGACAAAGAAAACCTCTATGTAACTTGATCTATCAACAAAATGAGAGAGAAGGGAAAATCCATAGAAGTTTACTGTCCTCCTTATTCTGCCTTGTGCACTTCTGCAGATAAAGCAGCATTCGAGCTACCCATCTTTTGAATCTCTGATACCTTGTGGTTTTTGCTAAACTGTAACAACAGGCAGGCAGAAAATACTCGACCAATTATACCCATATCTGACAGTAAACCATAACTTAATTGATAATGGTGATACCAACAGTGTTATTTCCCACTGCAGCAAATGCCATGGACACATTTTTTGGAGAAGAACACATAATATGGACTCATGCAGACAAGGCTACTTTTATGGAGAAACATATTTTGAAAGTAAAATCCACTGAAAATCTTTCGGCACTATGACCTCAGACTGAAAATCTTTGACACTATGCCCTTACACTATTCTCGGTTCCTTATCAGATCATGTACAGACACAGAGACACAGACACGGACAGGGCGAACTCACATGCTAAACTTTGATTTTATATGCCAACTGAAACCTTCAGTATGAACTTTGGGGATGATTGCATACAATGGGAAGCTGGTTTCGGAAAGCAAATCCTTTCCTTGCATGAAGCAGAAGAGAAGGAAATGTCATTTCTGTCGAGTGGCTAAGTCACTCGATCAACCTTTCCCATGACTCATCAATGCTCTTAGTCCATCCTGCTTTCATGGGCTCGTTCAAAATTGTTTGCTCCACATCCTGGCATGGGAATGAGAAGAAAATCAAATGACTAAGAACTGTAAAATGTCAACATGCAAAAATATTTAACCCGTTGCCCCAGCTTTCTGCTGCTGAGCAACTGATGAAGCATAAATACTGCATGGCGACACCGACAGATCGACAACGCAACAAAGGGCTGCCAACTTGATGACTCGTTGACTTCATGCAAATGCTTGCCAAGTCAGCTTACGAGCCAGAGAGGAGCTTAGTGTAGTAGTGTAACAAGTCTATTGAAAAAGTTAGTAAAGTATACAAGGAAGGAAGATTACAAGGCCTGTTCTAGAGACCATCATTCTGACACAACGTAAGGGAGACGGACAAACTAAAACAAACTCTTTAGGAGGTACAGAGATGCGAGAGATGACCTTGACCTGAGGATGAGGGTAGTGCTCTTTATCCGCGGCCAGGGAGTCACACGGATGTTCTGCACCAATTTTTTACGGTTCATCAGAAATGCCATCATTTTTCAGGGTGTCAGACGGCACTGATGGTTCCAAGTTTTCTGAGTCGTTCTTCAAATTTTCAATTGATAATGGCGATGGAATCAAATTTTGCTGAGTCAATCTTCAGGTCTTCCGATGGCATCAATAGTGGTTACGCTATTTGTGTCTCAGTCCTCAGATTTTGCGCTGGTGACTCATTCAAGATTTCTGAGTCCTTTGTCATGTCTCCATACGAATTTTTTGATGGCTCCACATACTCCCATATTTCATGTCCCTAGATGAAAATGATGGTGGCTCCACAATTGTTGATGCCTGCAAAAAGTACGGGGAAAAAAACTATGACCCGCACCTAGCTGATCCATGGGACAGAAAAAACCTACTATACAGAAACAGTTCAGTTTGCAACCACATGACACATGAACAAATGACCTATAAAACCTATGTTTTTGCATCCAGAACTTTTTGAGGATATACATCATGATGAATGATGTGGATTACCCACATGGATAATAATATCTCAGAAAGAGCTTCAACATATAAATTTATATGTGCTGCAGTACACACACACCACACACACACACACACACTCATGTATGTATGCTGTAGCGCGCGCCCACAGATGTTAAGCGCTTCACTGAATAGTTTGACCTTAATAGCAAGCTGGTGTACAGATCTAGGTGAACCGGGAGGGTGGAGCATACATAACAAGGAAGATGCCACTGCGTGCATGTGCGCGCGCATGCGTGCGTGCGTGCGTGTGTGTGTGTGTGTGTGTGTGTGTGTGTGTGTGTGTGTGAGAGAGAGAGAGAGAGAGAGAGAAGAGAGAGAGAGAGAGAGAGAGAGAGAGAGAGATCCTATCATTTGAGTATAGATATATCATGTAAAAATCATATACCATGCAACTAAAATAGAGCATCCAAACTTAGTTAACCATCTATCCATCTCTCTTTTTCCTCAGTAAGGGAACTAATTCCAACCTAAATGCTTTCCCATACCAAGCCCACTTGATGAAGAATGGATGCAAAACACCCCCATAATGGCAATAAGAATCAAGGGTCTGCGGGAATTTTCCAGCAGTGAATGGAAGTAGTTATTAGATGTATCCGTAAAAGATTTTTGTTGCCAGTTACCAACACTCCGGAGACATTTGGCAGCTTTGAAGTTCCAGAGTACCCAAGGATCCAGCTGATGACTTGTGGAGATAAAGGCTGAATCATCCAGATTATGCACTTATGTTCCTCAAAATTGTTTGCTTTCTTTAATCGGGACAGTAGAAAAATTTTGAATTTCACTTTCTGACCTTAAAAAGCATTATTAAATCAATGATTGGGAATCACTTGGGGGTAGCATACTTGTTACTGATGATCCTATCTCTAGAATTTGCACACAGAATTTGATATGAAGTTGTGGCGTGGGGTGATCTTATTGTTGATGTTAGTGATTCAGCAGAACATTTTCTGCCAAATGTTAAGATGTATAGCACAGAAAATGTATTTGCACACAGAACAATATAGCATTCAATCTTACCGATCCTATCTCCAGAATTTGCACACAGAATTTGATATGATGTTGGGGAGTGGGGTGATCTTATTGTTGATGTTAGTAATTCAGCAGAACATTTTCTGCCATATGTTAAGATGTATAACATGAAAACATTTCAAAAGAACAATATAGCACATTTTCGAATGATCATATCAATCATGAGTATATATGCATTTTAAACACTAATACAGTTAAATTTTGCATGAATAGGAACATGGTAAACGTCAGCTTTCATTAAATGACTAAATGGCCTCACTTTTTTGTCAGATCACCAACCATTGTTTGGCCCCAAAAACATAACATTGAGGAAATCCACAGGCGATATGTCCACCATGATCTAAAGTTCTTTTAGACAGTGGATCAAAGGAACTGTCCAATCAATATATGCAAAGTTTCACATTGCGCATCTCTATTTCTCTTCAAATGAACAACAGGTAATATCATATTTCTCTTTTACTTCTTCCAGTTAATATTGTTAATGTAATGTTACCCATATCAGAAACAGTCATGCAGAGATATGCAAACTAAGCATATTTGCCTAATGAAGACCACCATCAGTAGTTGAATTCATCAGACCTGCAGAAAGAATTTCTGGTGTTTCTTTTGATGTCGATTCCATTGCACAAGTAGCAGAAATTTTCTCATGATCCTTAGTTACCTGAGACATGATCTGGACATTGTTTAACAAAGGTTTGCACTCATTCAATTTAGTGCCTTCAATGTCTTCAATATAGCCTCAAATCTCAACATTGCATGTATGCAAGGTTGAATGTCCACAAATTGTTCAAGTAAAAATTATGTAACATTAAATACTAACACCAAATCTTTCTACACAAAGGAGGGCCTACTGCATAGTCACATTTATTGGGATACAACATAATGGACTTTCAAATATAATTCTATATCCAATCTAAAGGAAAGCTGTATAGACGTCGAAAAATCATATCTTAGTAAAGCATCATAATGCAGCTTTTATAATAATATACATGTTGCTTTGATCGACTTATGTCACAAAAGAAAATCACCCATCATATTCCAATCAGTATAGTTCATCAGAGAGATTGCCATCTCCAAGAAATAATTTTAAACTCTGATGGCGATTCCAACAACAAAAATTCTAAGAGTCGAAGTGCTTATTAGCTCGAGATATATGTCCTGTCTGTTGACTTCAATATATGCATGGTGCATAGACGACATCAGATTGATTGTCATCTCTCTTGCCCATATTATTATGACAGTCGTCACTACAATTGCATGCGTATGTCGCATACCTGCCGACACAGTTAAACAACCCGTGCTAGCAGTCCACTTATGCTTCAGTCTATTTTCTCCCTTCTACAACATTCTATATTGGGTTAAGCCATCAGAAGCCACAAATGTGGTACCCTTGCTCTGTGCCACTTTGCATGCATGTTGTAAGTAATTTCTCCTATAAGGGCCACTAAGTCAACAATAGCAATTTCTCTATATATGGAGCAAGTTGCACAGTTTGCTCGCTGGAACACCTAGACATTCAATCACATTTTCCTTAATATGGCAGCCAAGTTGATATACCTTGTTTACATCAATGGTTAAGCATTAGTGAAACATAAGTCATAACACATTTGACATTTGCATTTCTTTATTAGGAGACGTCTCTCCATGTTTTTCCTTCTAAACCTGGAAGCCCACAGCCAGAGCATTGGTAATAAATTTAACTTATAAAACAGACAGAATTCCAGGTTAAATGATCTGAACAATAAAGAAAGTGACATAAATACAAACACTGGCCAAGCTGTAGTAAAGCAGGGTTCTAAGTATGATTGTAAGATATCGCAATAGAATGCCCACGCAGCTCACACTTTCGGTTACTTTTGCATTTCAAGAATCGCTAGTAGTAATAGCATTTGTGCATACTTGTTACATTGTTGTAATTTTGCATTGCTGCGCTTATCAGTAACTACTAGTAGTGGAAATAAGTAAGCTACTAAACCATCTCATCAAAGTAAATAAATCACAATCTATGTTATCTGAACAAAAATGAGTTAAAGCCGTGTATAATTACCCACGACAATGTATCAAGTGAACCACTTCAATGTGACTAAGATTTCTCATTTAAGGGGTGACTAAACCAACACTGTTCAATTTCTTGCCAAAACATACAAGACGTGCTTGATTGCTAGAAGATGTTAATGATCATGATGGCTTCTTTTACCTTAATAAGCCAAGCTCATACCAATTGTTAACCTTTAGCAAAAAGCAGGTGCAATATATTTCATAGTAGGCTTTTTTTAGCAGGATACAACTCTACGCGTTTCTCTGTAAATAAACATTCAATGAACATGTAACATTTAAAGTGTCAATTAAGTTAAATCATCGAATTCCATGATATTCGACTCTGAACAAAAAAAAAATTCTAGAGTGTTAGCTTGCACTTTGTGTGTTACTTTAGCATTTCAATGTTTACTTGTTTATGCACAATAAAAAAGTTTATTTTTATGTTATTTTAACAAGACAATATTCATTTGTACTTCCTAGTAATAATGCATAAAGAAAATATTACACTGTAATATTTTTGCATTCGAAGGTTTATTCGTACTTACTAGTAAACCATCTAATTCCCAGTTCATCAACCATAATGAACTCAATAAAAAAAATGAAATGAGTTGAACTCCATGTATCATTTTAATCAAGTGAATCTTTTCGCAAGTAAGATTTCTTGAACAAACTGATATATGGCACTGCTCTGGATCTGTCCCGAGTCTTGATATCAATTCAAAGGACAATAAAAGTTGAAATCTTTAAACCCCAAAAGCAGTCAAATGCAATAAAATTCCAAACTATAGGCCAATCCTACTGACAGAAATCTGTAGCAATGCAAAAGTTCTGCAAAAAGTTCAGTCAGAAAGGGAGAACTTAGAGAAACTTACTGCAAATATCTGTAAGAATTCGCGATTTGGAGGAGGTCAATCGATAAGCTCAGCTACATTTCCGCTGAGATTCGGGAGAAAAAGTGGTGGAAATTAGGGTTTTGTTCACTGAGGGCGTGGATCCGAGAAGGCAGATGGGTGGAGGTTCATTAAGCTGGTTACCCGACCCGGAATTTACGCGGGTTTGGGTGTAGAAAGCGAATCCTTCGTTTTCATGTCGAGTCCGGGTTCCAAATAAACCATAAATACATCTTTTTCCTTTTGGCTGTTTGGATTCAGAGAAGTCGGCGGAAATGAGAAGTGGGAAGTAGTCTTTATTATTATTATTATTATTATTATTTATTTATTTATTTATTAGAAAATGAGAATTTGTGTGTGTCTTTTCCGGTGTTTGATTGATAATTGGGAAGTGAAAATGAGAAAGTATATTGTGTTTTCTGGTGTTTGGTTAGTAAAGTAGAAGTGAAAAAATTGGCCACAAAGTTGACCGTAAAATAAAATTAAAATAAAAATTAATTATGAAAAAATGAACTGTAATTAGAATGCAAGTGAGATTTACACGATCACAAAATTAACTGTTTTGAGTTATAACTTATTACAAATGAGATATACACGTCCACAAAATTAACTGTATCACCCTGTAAGTGAGGAAACGGTTGTGTAAAAGAAAAAAAAGAGAAAAAGAAAAGAGGTTTTCTCATTTTACTTTTTCAATGTTTGGATGGACAACGAAAGTGGAAAATGACACTTCCCCACTTCTCACTTCCGCTCACTTCTTTGAATTCAAACAACCCCTAATCTTTGAAGGGAGAAACGACTCCTTAGAAAGAAAGAGAGCTATTGTCTAACGAGTGTCAAATAGTCTTTTGTTACACACATGAATCACAACAAGCTGTGATGAACTATTATTAGTATTCATGCTCTTTGCTGTGCATGTTAACAAGAAAAGGGATGTCACAAGTTACCCTGTACTCTCAAAAAAAAAAAAAAAAAAAACTTTTCATCTACTTGTATAAAGCAATTATTTTATTGCCTTCATTGTCATCACCCAAGTAAATTTTCCATCATACATTCAAAATGAGGTTGTTTTATAGCACTTATTGACACATAAAGAAGGTGATTATTGCCTGATACAACACTAAACCTAGTCATTATGCATACACATGAAGAAGGAAGGTGGGCTTTGTCATGTAATTACAGCTTGGTTACCTATACAAGTGAAGATTAAGAAAGAGGGTTATACTTCTAAGCCACAAGTAGAGAAGTGTTGCATCCACAACAAACTCTCACCTCCATCCTTGTTCCTCTCCTATGCATGCACATACTTGGAATTTGCTGTTTTTAGGACAACAATGGCAAGCTTGTGCATCAAGGGAAGACAACAAATCAACAACTTGGCTTTCAATGTCACAAACATATTTTGAATTGTTCCCCTAAAGACTTCTTGAGGAAGCTTGTGATGAGTAGGACCAATGCAAAAGACCACAATTTTGCTGAAAAGAAGAGAGATCACACTTTAGCTTATAGAGAGGAAGAGGTGTAGCAATCTAGATAGGGCTTTGATAGGAGTTCCAGAGGCCAAGTGTCTTGGAATTAGCAGAAGAAAATGGACCACCCAATATCTGTTCAAGTCCAAAGGCCTAACCACAAGAGGGAGCACACATCTAAGCCAGGGGGTGGCAAGCAAAACAGGACATGCTAACTCCATCTGTGCCCGATCCGCTCTAAACGGGTATGCGTCAAGACTATTTGAGTATAATTGTTATGACCTGACCCGTCAGTCCGTTTAATAAACGCGTCAGATAACGGGTTAACCCGTTTTCAACCCTCAACTTTTATTTTTTTTTTTCCACTTATTTTTTTTTTTACTTTCCTTCCCCAAAACCCAATCCAAATATTAGCCACTTCAATGAAGTATTGAAGGTTATATAATCTTTATGAATACATAGTTTTCTTATTTATAAAAAAAATCAACGATAAATTCTGCTAAAATTTCATCCTTAAAATTGGCTTTTTTTTAGTCAAAAAAAAAAAAAAACTCTAACAGGTACCCGCGGATTCGGTACAGCTCTCATATATATGACCAGTTTAATAAACGTGTTGGATAAAGGTCAAGAATATACTAGACGATTCGAATATGACCAGACCCGTACCCGGCCATTTGCGACCCTAATCTAAACCATGTGGACCCAAGAAGGTTTTTGTATTATCACTATTTTTTCTTTTTCATTTCAAAAGGAAAAATGGGGGAAAATGTTTGCTTTTATTAGGTACGTGTGAGTTATTTGCAAAGTCTTAGTATGGGAAAGTTGTGATGTGTAATAAAAAGATCTCAAAGAATATAATCTTTTGAATATTACGTATTTTGAAACACAAGATGGAAGAGATGCAGATTATATAAAATAATAACAAGACCTCGACAAAGAGAGGGAAAAAAGAAAAAAAATGAAAATGATACTTGAAAGTTTCGTGCTACTTACAAAGATGAGAGCTAACGGCCGAGACGAGAAATCTAAACAATCACCTATACTGACACTTCGATTTGAGGATTGTTAACTAGATAAAATTTGTTGGATTTGAGTGCAAAAACTTGAGTTCTTTTTTTTTTTTTTTAAATCTTATTTTTTAGTCTCACGTTGAATGAGTCGAAAGAGGTTGAGTGATTTAAATTTCAACTCCTTCAAAAGGTATTGTTATGACTTATTGGATATGGGTCGGGGTTACATCACATGCGTGCGCGCGCCGCGTGGTGCGAGCCGAGTTGTTGTTTTTTTCCCCTTAATTTTTATTGATTTTTTGCTTTTTTTTTTCTGGATTTTCAAAATTGTTAGGGTTTTTTTTTCTTAAAAAAATAATAATTGAAAACAATGTTTAAAATTAATAGAAATTTATTATCTGCCATAAGTTAGAATCAAGTCGTCGAAAGAACTACTCGAAGTTCCACGTTTGAGTCCTGATGCAAACTAAATTTTATCATTGGAATTTTTAAATATATATATTAATTCACCACATGATTATATTTGATCCATTATAGAAAACATAAATATTTATTAAAACCAAAAGAATAAAAGAAATTGTATCCACTGAATAAAATCTGACCAAAAGGAAAAAAAGGAAAAAAAGGGAATATAATCCAATATCCACTGAATAAAATCTAACGAAACCGTCTAATTTATTCACATATATCAAACTATATAAAAAAAATTTATTTCTTTAATTTGTTAAAAAAATAAATAATTTAGAAATCTTTCCTCGTCCCCAAAAAAGATCTCTACAGATCTCCCCCAAAAGTCCCTGTCACAAATTTTCAGTTAATGAACAATCAAAGATCACTGTGCTTTGCGGCTCGGGACAGTCATCCAACGGTCAGAGTTTAACCGCTCTACCATCGGACGGCATACAACGGTCGAAAGCCTGGAACTGCGGGGCCCACGCAAACAAAAAAAGGTGCAAACGGCGACGATCACGGCGGCAGCGGCAGACCAAAGGGCGGCGCTAGACGGGCGCTGACGGCGTCAGAGCCCGCACAGCGGCAGGCCTTTTTTTTTTTTTCGTTTCTCGGGGACGTCCGTACGAGCTGATTTCTACGTGACCGTACCGTTACGCCTCGATTCGCGGAGCGGAAAGGGCCGCTCTGCTGCCGTGCCCGCGGGCTGACGAGACGTGGGAGAGGGCAGCGGGGGCGCGGGACGGATGGGATGGCGGGGATTCTGAGCTGACACGCGTCCATTTTCAGGATTTGAGAAGCACTTGTTAAGAGGAGGGAGCGGATATTTATCTCCCCGAAAATTACGAGAACACCCCCCTACAGATTATTACACGTGTGCCATTATTATTTTTTTTACAATTTCACTCTTATAAAAACTCTAAAATGACCCTCCTTCTACCTCCTTCCTCTCTTCTTCCTCTTTCCTCCTCCTTCTCTGGCGACCCCCCGCTCCCCCCTCCTCCCTTTCTCCTCCTCCTTCTCCTCCGCTCCCCATCCCCCACTCACCCTCCCTCCCCTCAGATCTGGTTGTTCGGCTAGATTTGACTGAACAACCAGCTCTCGTGGGGAGGTGGTCGGGGATGGGGAGGAGGGAGGAAGGGGGGGGGTGGAGGTTCTCCGGGGAGGAGGAGAGGAGGAAGGGGGTCGCCAAGGAGGGAGGCGGTCGAGAAGAGGGGGTTCGTCGGAGGGAATGGAAGGGAAGAAAGAGGGGGTGGAGGGGAAGAAGAGGGCTTTTTTTTTTTTTTTTTTTTGATTTTTTGGGGTGCCTTCATCGCATTTGTGGGTGCCGTAATTACTGAGATGTCTTCATCAATTTTTGGTTAATTTTATTCTTTTTTTTTGTTATACGTGTGCTGAAATTTGAGTTTTTGGTGAGAACTTTTTTGATGTTTTGATTCAAAATGAGCTAGTTTGATTACAGTGCTCAGATATGGATTGTGCTATTTTTCATGATTCCAAGTCTATTAAATAAGTATTAATTAATTTTGAGTTTTTTCTGTTGTGAGCAGGGACGACGATGGGCACGAAAGCGGTGGAAGGAGGACGAAGCCGGTGTGGGAGGCGAGGGGGACGAAGTCGGTAGAAGGGGCTTGGATGGGGGGAGAGAGTTGTGAGGAAGGAGATGAGGGTGTTTTGGAGTTTTCAGAAGGAAAAAAATTAAGTTTAGAGGGAATAATGGTATTATTGAAAGTTGAGGGGGTGTTTTTATCAATTATTTTAGTATACTAATTCGGTAAGTGCCTTTATCACTTTATTGGGTGTCAATATCCGCTCCTCTTATTAAGGGATTGAATCTGTTACAAAGTTTGGCGAAAATGACTAAATTGCCTGAATTTGATTAGAACAAATCTCAATATATTAGAACACAATGTATACCCTCTTCTGGATTAAATAAATGCAAAATTTAAACAGGCGGGCGTGAGATAATACACAAATTAGCGAGAATGATAGTTTTATTTAATTTCATGTGTATTAGCACGTGCCAAAAAACGTGGTGTTAAGAATGAAAAAATATAGAACAAGATAGGAAATGAGCCCGTGTGCTGCGTAAAACTAACTACAGACATCTTTAGACATACGTGTGTGACATAATATACAAACTACCATATAGAAAGCGAGAACAAGTGGAACATGTTGTAGCACTACGCTGTTAGATTTACGTACCTATCGGTGATAGTCACATAACCGTCAAGTTAAAATAATCATTATCTACATATTTTAACATTATTAGAAGCACCAAATCTTGAGAGATTCTCTTTTACTTCTTAATTACCTATTACAATTTTACCATGAAATAATCATTGTTATCCTCCATGCAAACCCTACACACAATCCATAAACACAAACATAATGCTTGCCTCTTCATATCATCCTAATCACTACTCACACATCCATATAATTTCTAAAGATTTTTTTTGTGATTATGGTGCATAATCCCAAGTTGATCTCAACATGGGCAACCTCCCCAAAAGGCCAAAAGTGTCAATGGCTACAAGGAAAGTGGCAAGCAAAGATGCGATGAGTCTTTTAGTCTCTTCCCCTTCCCAAAAAATCAGCTAAAAAACTTTTGAGCAGGGGAAAAGTCATTAACAACAAAGCTAAGCAAGATTAAAAGTTTAATCCAAAATCATCTAATTTTTCAAATCCCCCCTCCCCCTCACCCCTCAAACTTCCCCTATTTAAACCCCCCACCCGCACACTCTTCTTCCCTCGTCCCTCTCCTCGCCATCTCTCCTTCCTCTTCTTTCTCGCCGGAAAAACGCCCAAGACCGCTTTTTGACGCCTACCCATTTCCCACCGTCCCTCAATATGCCGACCCACGACCTCGACCTCGCCTTCCTCGTCCCTCCAATCTCGGTCTCCCCTCTCGTTCTCGTCGCCGTCCTGCTCGTCTCCTTCCTGTTCCTCGCCCCTGGTGGGGTCGCCTGGGCCCTCTCCCGGGCCCACCGCCGCCCGATTCCCGGCCCCGCTGGCGTCCTCCTCGCCTTCGCCTCCTCCAGCGCCCACCAAACCCTCGCCGGGCTCGCCCGCTCCCTCAAAGCCCTCAACTTGATGGCTTTCTCCGTCGGGTTCACTCGCTTCGTGATCGCGAGCCAGCCGGAGACCGCCAAAGGGATCCTCAATAACTCCGCCTTTGCCGATCGCCCGATCAAGGAATCGGCCTACGAGCTCCTCTTCCATCGCGCGATGGGCTTCGCGCCCTTCGGCGAGTACTGGAGGAATCTGAGGAGGATATCTGCTACTTATTTGTTCAGCCCCAGGAGAATTCAGGCATCTGGGGATCACAGGAAGCTGATTGGGCTTCAAATGGTGGAGGAGGTGAAGGGGTTGATGGAGAGAGATGGGGTTGTGGGAGTTAAGAAGGTGTTGCATTTTGGGTCGCTCAACAATGTGATGATGAGTGTTTTTGGGAAAAGGTTTGATTTTGCGAAAGGGGAGGGAGTGGAGTTAGAGAGGCTGGTGAGTGAGGGGTATGATTTGCTTGGTGTGTTCAATTGGAGTGATCATTTACCAATCTTGGGGTGGTTTGATCTTCAGGGAGTTAGAAGGAGGTGCAGGGAGTTAGTGAAGAGAGTTAATGTTTTTGTTGGGAGGATAATTGAGGAGCACAGGAGGAGGAGGGTGATGGGAGTTGGTAGTGGGGTTGGGGATTTTGTGGATGTGTTGCTTGATTTGGAGGAGGAGGAGAAGCTCTCTGATTCAGATATGGTTGCTGTTCTTTGGGTAAGAAAAATACCTTTTTTCCCTTCTGATTTTTGTGTTTTTTTGCTATATTTGCTTGCTCTCACTATCTTTTGAGCATTGTTTGGTAGTTGTCTTTGACTATTCAATTCACATAACTTCTTTAGTTGAGTCATGTGGTTTGTTAGTACTTTTGGTTAATCCATTTTTTTTACTAATCCTTAAGTGGGAAATTTTACTATATTTTGTTGAGTTTTAGTGAAATATAAAAGGTCTATATTAGGATATGTTATGTTCTATAATGTTGACTATTCTTTCTCATTCGATTCAAAGGCAACTTCTTAGTTTTGGCTTTCTCATATTTTAGTCTCAAGGTTACTTTTGGTGTGATTCACTTTCCATTTTAAACTGTTTTTGGGCAAGTTCACATGTTCTTATTTTGATTTTTTTCCTACAGTTTCTAAATGCTTTGTTTCTTGTGAATTGTGAAGTGATGTGTCATCATGCAGTTTGTTTTTCATGCTTACAACTTTTTTTTCCCCTTCCATTCCTTGTTTTTGGCTCCATACTCTCTTTTTTAAGTTCTAAATTCTACCTGCTCTTCTTTAAGTTAACCTCATGAACGCATGACCTTCTATTTTAAGTCCTTTTTCAGTTTTAATAATGTGTGTTTTATGTTGCAGGAGATGATCTTCAGAGGAACTGATACAGTGGCCATCCTTTTGGAATGGATTATGGCTAGAATGGTCCTTCACCCTGAAATCCAATCCAAACTTCAACTCGAGATTGACACAGTCACTGAAAAGTCCCGGTTTGTATCGGATTCGGACATCCCGAACCTTCCTTACCTTCAAGCCGTTGTGAAGGAATGCCTAAGGCTTCACCCACCTGGCCCTCTCCTCTCCTGGGCTCGTCTCGCGATCCATGATGTCCATGTTGATGGCTACTTTGTCCCAGCCGGAACCACTGCAATGGTGAACATGTGGGCGATAACTCACAATGAAATGATTTGGTCTGAGCCCGATGAGTTCAAGCCCGAGCGATTCATGGAAGAGGATGTCTCAATTCTTGGCTCTGATTTGAGGTTGGCACCTTTCGGTTCAGGCCGCAGGGTGTGTCCTGGCAGGGCCATGGCCTTGGCTACAGTTCACCTTTGGTTGGCTCAGCTGCTTCAGACCTTCAGCTGGGTTCCTGCAGAGACGGGGGTGGATCTTTCGGAGTGCCTGAAGATGTCCCTTGAGATGAAGGCTCCTCTGGTTTGCAAGGCCATTCCAAGGGCCTGAATGGTCTTCAAAGGTTTGGTTGCTTCTTGGAGATGAATGATTTTGTCATCTTCTCCATGGTTTTGTTACTGAATAGGCAGACTTTGATGTTTATGCTTCTATGTAGTTACCTATGTGTTCATGTCTACTGCTTAGTTCTGATAGCCTAGGCTTCCTTCTGATGTGCAAATATGGGTGAAGCCTGATAGCTAGGTTTGTTTGTCATTTCAATAGAAGGTGGTGTTGTGCAAATGTAGTGTGCTTTACACAGTTGGGGGGTCGTGATATGTATACAGCTTTGGTTATTGACATCATGAGATGACATAGTTACTTATATTTCTATAATCGTTCGATCAGCTAATTTTACTGCACTACTGTAAGATGTGAGGTTCAATGGTGGCTCTCTATGTCAATGTTCTGCAGAATTGATAAATTGTCATGTTGATATATTTTGATGGGGTTAATTTTATCAAAATATCATCAACTTTTGGGGTGTTTAAAATTATATACTCCAAACTATTTTTCAATATATCTTGTAACCTTGAACTAATTAAATGTTACATATTTATACTCTTTGTGAGTTGACTGTGAAATCATACAACACGTGTTTCACATGCAAATTAAGAATGAAATTGCTTTGTGCTAATAATTGATTTCCTTTTGTTTTGTTGAGAGAGCGTAAGAAGAGACAGTCTAAACATAAAACAAAATCTCTCCTCTCTTTCTTCTTATCAATAGAGAGATGAATGGTGACTTCGAGCTCCACCATTGACGATCTCGATCTTGCCCAAAATCTCTCTTGATCCCTGACTCTCTCCACCTTGACTAGTTGACGGCTCTACTGTCATCTAATGACTTGTTGAGAGGAACCCACCAGAGAATTACCACACACCAGAGAATAATCACTAGTTGCACGAACAAACAAGCAAAGAGAATAAAGCGAAAATACACAAATTTAACAAGGTTCGGTAATTTGCCTACGTCATCGGAGCAGAAGGGGAGAGAGATCTTATTAAATAACAATTACAGAATGCAATCAATTGGGACAATACCTCTCTCTATATATAGCCAAAGAATCTTTGAAGAGAAAGAAACCAACATATCTGAAATCGGATTAGAAACGAAGTCAAAAACATAATAGGAAACTGCTCAGACCCAATATGCGATCGACTGGCCGATCGACCGCTCTCCTGTAATACAAAAAATTGTGCTCTGTGAAGTCGACCGAGTGGTCGATCGTTCTTGCAATTTTTGGGCCGCTCCTTTGGGCGGTCGACCAGGCGATTGATCTTTACGCCTTGATTCTCCAAGTGCACGTTTTATGCATGGCGGTCGGCCGGCCTCTATCTTCAGCTGTGACTTGGCTTTCTATCATGCACCTTTGAACTCCGATCTCTGCTTTATCTTCTCCAATGAGTTAAAAAACTCTACTAACAAGATTTTACACTCTCTCCCTACATGACTACACGAGCCTCTCCGAGCTCATCACCTCTCCCACCGTCGATAATGCCATTGTCAACTCCTCGACAGTTGTCGAGATCCGGATCAGAAACTGCCTCGTCAAGCAGGTCGCCAATGCCTTGTAAGTTCACCTAGAGGGGGGGTGAATAGGTGATGGCTAATCTAATGGTCACTTAATGCCAAATGATGCGGAAGCTAAAACAATTATGACCTAATTAAAACTTTTACACTGTATAACACAAGAGTGTTGCCGAATTCCCCGTGAAGGGCTCTGGACAAACTCCTCTAGATTCCCCTTGAATGGGTTGAGGTGCCGCGTTGGCTCTCTTGGTTGAATACAAGTGTTAGCAAACAATCCCACGCAAGTATATCAATTATGCACAAATGAATATACCAAGCATATAAAGATAGACAATAATTGAATACAAGATATAAACAAGTAAGGGAGAGAGAGAGAAAGGTAATCGCAAACACAAGGGTATGTTTCGAGGTTCGAGCACACTTGCTCTACATCCCCGCCTTCGACACACGAAGGATTTCCACTATGCAAGATCCCAATGGATCTCTCCTCGGTGCCGCAACACCTACAAACCCTCGGACTCCCTAGTCCCGTACACACCGCAAGCTCACCAGCTCGCCGAGGCCACACCTCAAATACGGAGTTCGCACCCGAACCTGAAACACCAAGTCCACACTAGGACTCGAAACAATTACGAGCACACTTGCCCGTCTCCTCAACGAACAAAGAAAAGATCTTTGGTGATCACAACACTTTGATCACCTAAAGCACTCTCACTACAACACACCTATAGGATGTATAATCAATGGATAGCTCAAGTGTGGTGTGAGAAAAACAAGGATGTGAAAGGTGGAGGAAAACTCAAAGACTTTCTTTTAAACACTCTTGATAAAACTTCCCTTTAGATAGGAAATATTTGCTCTCTATTTTGTGGAGAAAACCCTTTTAAAAGACTGGGAAAAACTGGCTCAAAACTCTCCTAAAATCTTATTACAAAACAGTCCACAAACCCCCAAATATATAGGCTGTCAAAAACTAGCCGTTGGGGCTTTGTCAGAACTGCCGGTCGACCGGTGCGGACGACCGCCAACGGTCGGATTTCTGACCGTTGGAGCCACGGTCGACCGCCCGGGTCGACCGACCCACTGGAGCTGAGAGTCTAACTCTCTGTCGGTCGACCCGTGCAGTCGGCCAAACTTTCCAGAGAGCTCTGCTCTCTGGAGCGGTCGACCGGCACGGTCGGCCGTTCTCCAGTACACAAAGGCGTGCACGTTTGTGCACGTCGGTTGACCGGTCCGGTCGGCCGACTCCAGGATTAGTCGACTTATAAAGGAGGCAAGTCGACTTATCCGAAGTCTGAAACAGTTTTCTGGGATTAAAAAGTTTGTCTTTTTGGCTCAAATAAAATCCATAAAATACTTAAAAATCTACAAAAATAGTTTAACCAATATACTTTGATAAACAAACATGCTTGCACAAAATTAAGGCATGTTACAAAAGATTGGACTATTTTTGTAACTTGAAAATATTTGGCTCATGATAAAAACTGTTTTTCCAAAACAATATTTTTCCAAAACATATTTTTCCAAATTTTCATCAAATACAAAAAAAGATATACTTTTAAAGTATAGTGTGTATGGATATGATCCACTACACAATCAAGATGAAATATCTATGTTTTTGACAATAAGCATAAACTTGGTTTTGGTTGAAAGATATGTATATATGAAAATACCAAAAACCAAAACTATGTTTTTCCAAAATGAAAGTCTTTTCTAAATCTGAAAATTCTTTTATGAAAAGACAATTAAATCAAGAGTGTGTGTGCATGGTATACTTGAGCAATCCACCACTATTCTATCCTTTACATTTTTAACTAAAACAAAAACAAAATCTTATACCTAGACACAAGTCTTGATCTTGAAGTCTTCCCTTGAAGTCTTCTCATCATCTTGACTTGGTCCTAGCTTGATCCAAAAGCTCCTTGGATCACACCGTGCTAGCTCCAAATCTTGACATTTTATCCTTTGTTGAGCTATACACCTACTAAGATCTTGATAATGAATCTGTCACTAATTAAACACAAGATCATTAGTAAACATAACTTCATGAGTTGATCATCATCAAAACTAGGGTGATAGGCCTTTGGGCCAACATGCCTACCTCCAACCTACCCATTTGTCAACAGGAAGTGCTCCAGCGATCACAAGGGCTTGAACTTGTCGCTGATCCCGCACATGGCCCCGTTGGGACGATCCTGTCCCATGATGTCTCAACATCCCCATGCAATTGGATGAGCAGGGCGATAACACTGCCGAGGGATTCAGAGTAGAGGAAGCGGAGAGGGACGATAAGTATTTTGAAGGGAAGGAGTCGAAGAACAAGACACACTCAGAGATGACGGGATTGATGTCAGGGAGACGGGGGGGGGGGCATTGGAGAAGTCGTGGCCTTGGTGGTCGAGGACGGAGTGAGTTTTGGACGAGCCAGCTCGACTGGATGGTGAAGCCATGGAAGCCGTGGATGATGGCGATGATGCTGATCGGGGGGTGAGTGGGTCCCAATGTTTGGTGAAGATGCGGAGGTTCTAGGGTTTAAGGAAGGAGGAGGTGGAGTGAGACACGCGGTGGCTTGCGTAGAACTCGTCGGCGGTGAGGGAACCAAAGGGGTTGTGCTCATCAGCTTCCGTCGCTTGATGATGCATCATTGCTGCTAGATTTTTCTTTTGGGGAGAAGAGAGAGGGATGCATACACGGTTATGATAAATGGGCTAACCAGTGCTAAAAAGGGAGGATTGGGGGTTGATTGTCAGTGTGACCGCTGTTTGCAGCTCTGCCCTATGATTGGAAGCGGCGATCAGATCACCGTCTCCTCGTTTTAACCAACTGCTTCTCAAATTCACTTAAAATTAATTGAAATACCCCACAACAGTATTTTAGTCTTTGTACAAAAACCTTAAATGGCCATAGGATATCAACATCTAAAAAATTGTTTAGAGCAGTAAAGTGTATTAACCGAAGTTGGGAACATAAAACTTCAAGTACCCTAAAGTGGGCGGTATTTCGGTGAAATTATCCCAATTTTAACAAGCTCAATTCTTCGTCTTGGCTTGTCTTGTGATTATGACCACTGAACAATTGAAGTAAATTATCACCTAGTTAATTTCTCAATATCCTAGGATCTTCTTGCCAGCTTAAACTATTGGCGTCGTTTTCACGTCTCTCACAGGTGGCTCAAATACATGGGTTCTCGTCAATTCTCCTCATCATATATTGGGAAACATCACTTTCCCTTTAAGTAGGTGCGACATTATGGACTCACGATGAATTACTGTTGTAGAATCTTGAACATACACCTTGTATGGAAACTCTGTCGTTGAAAGGAATATTTTTTTTAGGTATAATTGCAACCAAGTGTTTATGAGTCAAATGTTTTCCTTTTCCTACAGGAAAAAGAGATCAGAAAGCATGTATTCCACTAGTTTTCCCTCAACTGTGGATTTTTCTTTATGCTTCAATCTGTTCCATCTCTCTCGTATGACTCCAGGATAGATATGGGATATGTACCTTGAATAGAAACCCATTTGAATGAATACTTTCTAGCATCCATTGACAGCCAGCGTATCTGTTTGAAAGCTAACTTTGTGAAAAATCTACCTATTTGAGTTGTCGGACTAGTTGAAGACTTGAAGAACCTTATGGTAGAAGTTATTTGAAATGTTTTGGAGCTGCACTGACACTTCTATCATAAAACCGTCTCATGTTGGACACAAGTGTTGGACGCACATAGCAGACATGGTATTCTTGTTTTGTGTGTGTCTTTTAGAAATTTTCATGTGCGCCCCGTGCAACATAGATTGCATGCATGCTAGGTTTGTTCTTCTCTGTATGCACTGGATTTGCTTCCATATCTCTGTTCTTAGATTTGCCATGAGAAAGTTTGACCAAATAGTTTTCACCCTTTTTGTGACACATTCTGATCCTGATCCAGTTCTTATCACAACATGCCTACCTTTATTCTCAGATGCTCTCTTTTCTGTATAATATTCATTTTAGTCCTGCTCATGCTTCATAGAGGCATATAGCTCTTGCACATAAATAAAATTTAGATTCTTCTATGTGGGTCATTATCTATTAAAGCCCCCAACAGTGGTCTAATGAGAGTGTTGCTTATCTTTGAATTGCACTTTATAGTACAACACCACCAAATGATTGAGGAATAAGAACCCAAACCTTATGATATGATTCCATGATACTTCTCTTTTTAGGTATCCAAATCCCACTCTGAATATTTGGAGCTCCAAAAAGCTTGTTCCCTTTCCTCTCCAGGAAAGAAGGATATCTGTGTGGTGTTGGGATATCTGAAAACTACTCACAACTTGCTTTCCTTTGCTATTTTTAGGCTCCGTCAGCACTGACATTGGATAGATTTTGATATGTGGGTGGAAATGAAAGTGGAGAAGAAAAATCTAGAGAATCTCTTATATTTTGACTATCATATATTGTGTTGTTAAAGCTAAAGGAATGCATGTCATGTTAGTATTTATGGGTATTTCAAAATTATACAAAGTTTATTTAGTCCCACATTTAATATGAAAAAGAACTTTATGATGTTTAAATATGAAGTATCTTTCATGATGTGTTTGTATGGACCTAAAAACTAGGGGGTGTTTGCGTGCACACAAGCTTTGTGAGACCCGATGAAGAAAATTTGGCAACTGGATCCCAAAAATCTTTATGCATGTGCGCCCACAAAGAGTGCAAATTTGAGTTCCAGAGTCTCTCGCGGGTGTGACCCCTGAATAAGCTAAGATTTGCACAAGATTTGGGTCAGAGATAGCCGTTGGGCTCTCCGTCCAAATTTTACAGTGAATTCTGTCCAAGCAAGATTCCTTCCTATGTCTAAAGATTGTGTTTTCTGACCAAGCATTTTGATGATGAAAACTCTCTTTAAAGATATCCTTATCCTTGCTCCCAAACACACAACTCAGCTATCTTCTTCTTCCTCTGAAATTTATTGAAACTCTTTTGTGCTTCCCTGCTTCTGTAGAGGAAACAAAACTGAGCTGTTTGAGATACTCTCTTAGAGGAGCGCGATCTACTCTTAAGGACAGTGTTCCGCATGTCCGGGTCAAAACAAGAGAAGTTCCTTTTTTCTTCCTTCTTGAAAGTTTAATTTTAAAATTAGATTCTAATGGTACTGCAATTTATTCCAACATGTCATACTTGGTGAGCACATGATGATGGCGAGGAAGAGAGGCAATATTTTGACTGCCGGTGGCAGTCTGTTGTGCTCAGGACAACAATCCCTCTGAGGAATCCACCAACCAGGTGGAGACTGATGCAGCTGGAGATGTAACCAACCCGACAAGAACAGAAAACAATAGAGAAAAGCAATCAACATAGTATTTAACGAGGTTCCGCAACGCGCCTACGTCCTCGAGGCAAGGAAGAGAGATTTTATTGATTCAACAATCAATACAAACTAATACAGAAGGATACTTGTGGAAACTTTCAGGAATTTTCAGGGACACAATACATGGGGGCTCTAGCCCTTATTTATAGCCACAAAGTTCTAGGGTATTAGGAAACCCCGATTGAATTCGATCCCAAATAGAAAAGGAATCTGAATCATGAAAGGAAAGCCAAAACGCGTCTGTCGGTCGACCGGCCGGTCGATCGACCCATGTCCACGGTCGACCGGCCCGGTCGACCGAACCCAACCGAAAGCAGCCTGCTTTTAGTCGGTCGACCGGGCGGTCGACCGTTCCATGCCACGGTCGACCGGGCGGTCGACCGGGCTAATCCTGTGCACGTCGTGCACATCGGTCGACCTGGCGGTGGACCAACCATCTCCACCGGTCGACCGGGAGCATATTCTGGTCTGCTGCAATGCACCGTTCACTCCCTTGTCTTCCGGTCTCTGTGCTATCTTCCTTTACCTCATCTATCTCCTCTCTCCCTATAAACTCCACCTCCGTGAAGATTTTTCAAATTTGAGCCGATCTCTAACGAACTCCAGTCTATCACCTGGCGAAATCGACACACGATCTCGACTTGAGTCTGGACGAAATTGACACATGATCTCGGCAAAATCGACACATGATCTCGTCTTGAAACCTTTAGCTCAGCTATCAACTGGGATGCATCACACATGCCTTCCCTACACTTCACTTTATGAGAACTTCCATACATACCGATCACCGAATGTTTCTCCTACTTAGCAACTATATGACCTCACGAAGAACTCATCATGAGTCAATACTGACTGGCTCTCTCCGGTCTACATGTCTTCGGCTAACGGTCCAACCAAGTCTGAGTAGAGCATACCAAACGCCATCATCGTCTTCAACAAACTAGATGCACATCCCTCCTATGCAAGCTTAACCATCTTCTCACCAGAAGATTAACTGTTCATCGAGATCACAAGACTTCACCTGTACATGAAGTCCAACTCTCTACCTCTACGTGAAGTCGCAATCAGCTTCTCGAGAAAACAACTTCATATAGGTTGCATCATCAAATGTCGCTACGCCTTTACGGCTACCTACGTGCCTTGCCCAAAAGATCAAGCCAATCATAGTTCATTCGAAATGAGCTCCATCAAGCTCAAGCACTTGTACCTGAATCTTCAGCAGCGAACCTATCTGGCTGAGTCATATGAACCTCCTCACTATCGTCATGGAGAACAACAGCCTTCAACTTGAGCTTGTCGCGGTCACAAGCTTGAGATTCATGCTTCTTCACCCACGTGTGTGGTTTTACCTTGGTTCCAATGACTGCAAACAATTTGACATTCTCATCAATATATTCAACCTGTTCAGTATCAACCCTGGCAACATGATTTTCACCCGGTGTCACATCCGGTGATGTCTTCACTGATACCAAACCAACTGGAGATGGTGGAGTAGCATCAACCTCCACCCGCTGCGATACTTCCTTGGTCTCCGTCCTCTCTACCTGCTGAGAGACGGTAGACTTCAACACTGAAGTCTCATCAAACGTGACATGCCGACTCAACACAATCTTTTTATTTTCGGGATCCCATAACTTGTAACCTTTTATATTTCGCTTTACGCCCAAAAACACAAACTTCTTTGCTCGCGGATTTACCTTGCCATCTTTGGCATTGAAATAGGTCGGACTTCCAAATTCTCACAGCAAATCATGATTCTAAGCGGCTTTTCCAGACTAAATTTTCAATAGAGTTTTACCTCCTATCGCAATCGATCCATTTATGAGATGACTAGCATATACAATCGCCTCAGCCCAAAATGATTTGTCTAATCTTGCATTAGACAACAAGTACCAAATCTTCTCCCGCAAGGAACGGTTTATTTCCTTAGCCAACCCATGTATATTATCTGTGAAGTAAGTACCAATACCAGTGTTCTGGCCGAATCGTAGGAATTGGTATATGTTTCTTTTAACATTACCAATCTGTAGCTCCTTGATCTTTCTAACTGCCTGCTTTTCCATTCTTCCTTTTCGCTTCACCGACATATCTAGGGCTTCACACCTTTATCTCATGGGATATATCCAACAATGCCTAGATGAATTATCAATAAAAGAGATAAAGTACCTGTGACCTCCAAGCGATGCAGTCTTAGCAGGTCCTCAAACGCTTACGTGAACACAATCGAGAAAACCTTATGAGCGGTGAGTACTGGTGATGAATTTCGCCTTCTTGTTGTCCAGAACGCTGTGTTCACCTACCAAATTGCAGGTAGCAGCACCTTCCAATGACCCCTTCTTTGCATGAGCTTATAAAGACTTTTCACCTCCATGTCCGACCTTCACCTGCCAGACCTTTATGCAACCATCATCTGAAGAACTAGAAGTATCCACTTGATATGTAACTGTACTACCCTTCAAGTAGTAGAGATTATTCTGGTGGACGCCCTTCATCACCACCATTGAGTCTTTGATCATCTTGAGAACACCATCTCGTATAGATATCAGAAGACCCAATGCTTCCAAAGTGCCAACAGAAATAAGATTCCTTTTGAGTTAAGGTACATACCTCACCTCCTTCAATTCTCGTATTATCCCATCATCCATCTTGATACGGACTGTACCCATCCCTTCCACGTTACACGGATGATCATCACCCATGACTGTGAAGCATCCATCTAATTTCTCAAAGCTAGAAAACCAGGCCCTACTCGGGCACACGTGATAGGTGGCTCCGGTATCCAAGATTTACTCAGCATTATCTGAGTAACTAACAATAGGAGTAGTAACAGAGAGAGAGAACACCGATGAGTCTGAATCTGATCCATCCGCTTGTGCGAGATTCGCCTCGGTCTTTGACTCCATCTTCTTACCTTTGGCCTTCGGACAATCAACTTTTCAGTGCTCTACCTCCTTGCACAAGGCGCACTGATTCCTCTTTAGATCTCTGAAGCCTGATCTGGACTTTGATCTTTCCTAATCATCTTTTTCCTTCCTATTGGAACTCCTGCCTCTTACTGCCAATGCCTCTGCAGTTGTGCTTCCTAAAGGAGACAGTCTGTCATGGCTCCTTACTTCATAACTCACAAGAGCAGCATACACTTCAGCATAGTTAAGAGATTTTCTTCCATTGATCTATGTAAGAGTAAGGTCTCATACTCATCTATAGGAAGAGAGTTCAAAAAAATTACCGTCTTATCCTTTTCATCGATCTCCACATCCACATTAACTAGATCTGTAAGAAGCATTGTGTAGCGATTTATGTGTTCATTGATGGAGCATCCTCTTTCCATCTGAAAACTATAAAACTTACTCTTCAACTGCAACCGAGTTTCTATGCTTTTCATCAGATACTTCTTCTCCAAGATCTCCCATAGCTGCCTCGCAGATGTTTCATGCAGCACATGATACTTGATGTCTTGTGTCAAATAAGACCTGATCAAGCCACACGTCATACGGTTCATCTTATCCTAATTTTCTTCATTTGTTGATGCGTGCTTATTCTCCAACCGTAGAGTGTCTTCGAGGTTTGATGCCGTCAGGGCATCCATCACCTCACACCTCCACATACCGAAGTTGTTTTGATACCAATTGTTGTGCGCTAGACAACAATCCCTCTGAGGAATCCACCAACCAGGCGGAGACAGATGCAGCCGGAGATGTAACCAACACTACAAGAACAGAAAACAATAGAGAAAAGCAATCAACACATTATTTAACGAGGTTCAGCAACGTGCCTACGTCCTCGGGACAAGATAGAGATTTTATTGATTCAACAATCAATACAAACTAATATAGAAGGGTACTTGAGGGAACTTTCAGGGATTTTCAGGGATACAATACATGAGGACTCTAGCCACAAAGTCCCAGGGTATTAGAAAACCCCGATTGAATTCGATCCCAAACAGAAAAGGAATCCGAATCCTGAAAGGAAAGCCAAAACACGTCTGTCGGTCGACCGGCCGGTCGATCGACCCATGTCCACGGTCGACCGACCCGGTCGACCGGACCCAACCGAGAGCAACTTGCTTTCAGTCGGTCGATCGGGCGATCGACCATTTCATGCCACGGTCGACTGGGCGGTTGACCTAGATAATCCTTTGCACGTCGTATTAAATCAAACTTAAAATCTTACATGATGATGAAATCACCCAATAGATCCAGAATCAATACACCTCAAGAATAAATATATATATTTACATACCTGAAGCCATTAGAAGGATTGATGATTGTCCCTTCTAATATCTCCTTTGCAAACCCTAAATGTAGTTTTTTCTTCTCTCTGTCTCTTTGATTGCACTAACCCAAAAACTGAGATTTGATGGATTCCACAAAAGGGGTTTTTTTTTTTTTTTGCCTATTATAGAGGAGAGAAGAGGGTCTACAAAATAGCAAGTAACCGTATGGGAGAAAACCACCCATCATGGCCCTTGATCTCCCATATGGTTATTTAACTTATATAAAAGTAACCTTTATATTTGGGCATTCATTAAATATCTAGGCTATTATTTATGGAATCCAATTAATAAATAGAAAGGTTAGTGGGCCACTAAAATGTGAGACTAACATTCTCCCACTTGGACCACTAGCCGATTACATTACAACTTTAGAAAACAAACAAAAAAAAAGACTCATTTAAATACATTTGACTCCGTTGGATTCCATACTGAAAAACTTTGACACGTGATCACGAATTTTGAAAATAATAACTGATAAGCCCAAATAATGAGATACTGTAATACTGCAATTAGCTTGGACCACCAATGTGAGTCATAGCGGTTATACAACAATTATATCATACTCCCTTCTACGTACCACAACACTGATAACCCTCACTAATAGAGTCTGTAACCGAAACGACCCCTGTAATTTGTCTTATCAAGACTTTTCCTGTTTAACAAACATCCATACATAATATGTGCACACATAGTTGGATAACAGGAAATACAGAAACAAACTTTTATTGCGCAATAGTGTCAATTACATAACCACCAAAACATACATTACAGATTACTCAAAAGACCCATTCTAATAACATGTTCTTTGAATGTCTTTGGAGGCAATCCCTTGGTCAACGGATCAGCAACCATTAGAGTGGTACTTAAATTCTCAATTGACACTCGTTGTTTCTGAACTCTTTCTTTAACGACTAAGTACTTAAGTTCCATGTGTTTGGAACCACTAGAGTACTTTCCATTCTTAGAGAAGAAAATAGCTGTTGTATTATCACAAAATATCTTCAGCGGCCTGGCAATAGAATCAACTACACCAAGTGCTGAGATGAAATTACGTAACCATAATGCATGACTTGTGGCCTCGAAACATGCTACGAACTCAGCCTCCATCGTGGATGAAGTAGTGATAGACTGCTTTACGCTCTTCCACGAGATTGCCCCACCAGTTAGCATGAATATAAAGCCTGAGGTAGACTTTCTGCTATCTGGGCAACCAGCAAAATCTGAGTCTGAATAACCGATCACTTCTAACTGATCTGATCTCCTATATGTGAGCATATGATCCTTCGTCCCTTGAAGATACCGCATCACTTTCTTTACCAATTTCCATTGCTCCATTCCTGGATTACTCTGGTATCTTCCTAACATTCCAACTGTAAAACTGATATCTGACCTGGTACAAGTTTGTGCATACATCAAGCTTCCAACTGCTGACGCATATGGAACTTTCTACATTTGTTCCTTTTCTAAGTCATTTCTAGGACACTGACTCCCACTTAATTTGTCACCCTTCATGATGGGTGCACAACTGGCTGAACAAAGTTCCATGTGAAATCTTTCCAAGACTCGATTGATATAACCTTTCTGAGACAGTCCTAATAATCCTCGAGATTTATCCCTGAAGATCTCTATGCCAATGACATAAGCTGCCTCACCCATATCAACCATCTTAAAGTTCTTGGTAAGATAGTCTTTGGTTTCATACAGTAAACCAATATCACTACTGCCTAACAAAATATCATCCACATATAGAACCAAAAAGATAAACTTGCTCCCACTGATCTTCAGATATATACACTGATCAACAGTGTTTTCTTTAAATCCGAATGATGTAATGGTATCATTAAACGTTATATACCATTGCCTGGAAGCTTGTTTCAGTCCGTAGATGGATTTCTTTAATTTGCAAGTCAAGTGTTCTTTTCCTTTCTTTGCGAACCCTTCAGGTTGCTCCATGTATATTTCCTCATCCAAATTTCCATTCAGAAAAGCTGTTTTCACATCCATTTGATGTAACTCTAAGTCATAATGAGCTACAAGGGCCATAATGATTCTAAAAGAGTCCTTCTTTGATACTGGAGAGAAGGTTTCTCTATAATCAATGCCTTCTTTCTGAGTGAAACCTTTAGCCACAAGTCTGGCCTTATATCGTTCGATATTGCCTTTGGCATCGCGCTTGGTCTTAAAGACCCATTTACACCCGACTTTCTTACAGTTACTAGGCAATTCGACGAGATCCCAGACTTTGTTATGGTCCATAGATTTCAACTCCTCATTCATAGCATCAATCCATTTGCTAGAATCATTACTTTCGATGGCTTGTGAAAATGAAACTTGATCTTTATTAATCCCAATATTGAAATCAGATTCCTGTAGATACACCACATAATCATCTGAAATGGCAGATCTTCTTTCCCTCTGAGATCTCCTCAAAGCTGCCGGTTGTGGTGGTTCTACAACATTTTCAGTGGCGATATCCTCATGAAGTGGTGAACCATTTTCATTATGTTGTTCTGATGACTCAGCTTGATGATTAAGTTGAGGGACAATAATTTCTCTTGAAGGAAAGGGTATTGGGATATTTATTCTTATCACCTCAAGATCCACCTTTCTTGGTTCATCACTCCCACTAATTTCGCCATTCTCAAGGAATCTGGCATTACCAGTTTCAACAATTCTGGTACTATGGTTAGGACAATAGAATTTGTACCCTTTAGACTTATCTGGATAACCAATAAAATATCCAGATATGGTCCTGGAGTCTAATTTCTTTTCATGTGGATTATATATTCTTGCCTCTGCTGGACAACCCCAAACATGTAAATGCCTTAAACTAGGTTTCCTACCAGTCCACAACTCGAAAGGAGTTGTTGAGACTGCCTTATTAGGAACCCTGTTCAAGATATACATAGCAGTCTTTAAGGCTTCATTCCACAATGAATTAGGTACATTAGAGAAGCTCATCATGCTCCTAACCATATCCATAAGTGTCCGGTTTCGCCTTTCAGCAACTCCATTCTGCTGAGGTGTACCTGGCATTGTGTATTGAGTACAAATGCCATGCTTTTTTAGAAATTTGGCAAATGGGCCAGGATTCTGTCCTGACTCATCGTATCTACCATAATACTCACCACCTCGGTCTGATCTTATGATTTTAACTTTTCTATCTAATTGTCTCTCGACCTCTGTAATGAACACCTTAAGGATGTCAACAGCCTGAGATTTTTCATGAATTAGATAAACATAACCATAACGAGACAGATCGTCTATAAAGGTGATAAAGTATCTCTCTCCCGTAAAACATGGAATAGTGAGTGGTATGCAAATGTCTGTATGAATAATCTCAAGAAGCTCTTTGCTTCTTGTGGCACCTTTCTTGGTGTGTTTGATTTGCTTTCCTTTTATGCAATCCACACACAATCCAAAATCAGTGAAGTCTAGGTTATCCAAAATCCCATTCTTCACTAATCTTTCAATTCTATCCCTGGAGATATGCCCCAATCGTCTATGCCACAAGATAGAAGATTTTTCATCAATTAAGCCACGTTTAGAACCAACATTCGAATGCAGGGTTAAAAGAGATTGTGCAAACTCATAATTCAAGGAAATTTTATATAAGCCATCACATAAAATTCCATGTCCAACCGAAAATGAATTAAACATCAAATTGAGTTTTGCACAACTAAATAAAACTGAATATCCAGTAACATCTAATTTGGATAAAGACATTAAATTCCTAGAAATCGAAGGTACATAAAAAGTGTCTACAAGATCCATCTGATGACCCGTCTCTAAGAGTAGGCGATAAGTTCCAACAGTCTCGACCTCTACTTTGAGACGATTCCCCATAAAGATAAATCTTTCACTTTCCTTCGATTTCCTGGTTATAAGGAATCCCTGCATTGAATTAGTTATGTGAGTTGTGGCTCCAGAGTCAATCCACCAAGTATTAGAAGGAACTTCAGCAAGATTTGATTCATAACATACAAAAGAAAGATTCATACCTTTCTTTTCGAACTAAGCCTTTCTCTTGTTGCAATCCTTCTTCACATGTCCTTTTCTGCCACAAAAGTAGCATTTGACAGTAAAACTCTTTCCATGACCCTGACTACTTTCCCCAGGTTCATTCCCTTTCTTCAGTGGAAACCTCTTACTTTTTCCATACTTTCTTTTCTTATGTATAGCTCCTTGAGTTACTGCCAACACCGAGTGATGTCCTTCTTGCCTCAGTCTCACTTCCTCTTGAACGCACATATTAGTCAGTTCATTCAAATTCCACCTATCCTTATGAGTATTATAGTGAATCTTGAATGGTCCGAATTGAGGAGGAAGTGAGTTGAGGATGAACTGTACCAAGAAAGATTCATCTACTTTCATTCCCAGTGTTCCTAACTTTGCAGCTTTATCAGTCATATTGAGGATATGTTCTTGGACTCCTCTACTACCATCATATTTCATGGTAGTTAACTCAGCCATAAGAGTGCCAGCCAATGACTTATCAGCAGATTTAAAACGGTCTTTTACAGCAGTTAAGAGTTCTGAAGCGTTATCAGTCTGAGGGAGTGAAGTTTTGATATTGTTGGCAATGGTCATTTTAATAAACATAAGACTGAGTCGGTTAGACCTTTCCCAAGCTTTAGCATGGCTAACCAGATCTGTTGTACTTTCAGCAGTGACTTCCTCAGGTTTCTCAACTAGAAGAGCCAGATCAAGATCCAGTACACCCAGCGTGAATTGAACATGTTCAAACCATTCAGAAAAGTTCGTACCATTCAGGGCTGAAATGCTAGATGCATGAGAGTGTAAGGAAGTTGGAACGTTCACTGAAACAAAATAGGATAAAGCTCACATTAAGGCCTCGAGTCAATACAAAAACATTAAATTTTATGAAGATGAACTATTGATATCACTTCGATTTCTCCTTCGGGCGAAACCTAAGCATATCCAGCATTCACTCTACAGGTGAGACCTTTTATCACCTGTGTAGGTCTAATGTAATTTATGCCACTTAGACAGTAAGTCATGTTACCTTTGGGTATCCAATTCTACACCACTAAGTTGCACAAATTACACTACCCTACCCGGTTCGTAATTATTTGAAAGAGACTTTCCTTTGGGTTAGTCCCAATCTCCTAACTAGAACCGCCACCGAGAATATTATTGACTTTAATGTCACCCTTATTGACAAGTTTTTTATGTAGTTGTATATTCATAAAGCTTACTAATGTAGGTCACTTTGGCAACTACTAAATCATTAAACCGTATGAATATAAAACTAACCAATAATATTCTCTAACCTTTTATTTGAGTTATTCTATAATTCACCAATATTGTCACTTGACCAATTCAATCACTATTAACACAATAATATTAAATGTGTAACATACATTTATGTTCGAACTAAATAAATATTAGTCGACTGGTCAAGGTAGTCCCAGTCGACTAGGGGCAAGGCAAGTCGACTATAAATGAAAGGCTAGTCGACTGACAGAGAAACAGAGAACCACACATCTCTCGGGTCAACCTATTAGTCGACTAGGGCAAGGGGTTTAGTCGACTATACTAATTATTAGTCGACTACTAAAATGATCAAGTCGACCGACAGTGGAAATACAGAGAGTCATTATTTCCCTGGGAGGAGACCTAGTCGACTAGAGGTGCGGGCAAGTCGATTAACAGGAGATGAAACAAAAAAGTATACTTATAACTGTTTAATCGACTGAAGCCATAAAAAAAAAAGAACAATTTAGGGACTGTTATTCAAAATTTTTTTTTTTTGATCCAATGATTGTACAATTAGTGGAATATTAATAGAATTTTGAAGAAAAGCTACTAAATCCTCTTTAAAAAAAAATTCTACAGTTGAATGATCTGAATTTCCTTTTGAAACAGTTAGACAAAACCTAATTTTATGAATGTTTGATCTCAACAGGAGTTGTCCATAATCTTTATTCTGAGATGAATAGATTCAAAACCATGCTCTGATACCAAATATTAAATCAAACTTAAAATCTTACATGATGATGAAATCACCCAATAGATCTAGAATCAATACATCTCAAGAACAAATATATATATTTACATACCTGAAGCCATTAGAAGGATTGATGATTGTCCCTTCTAATATCTCCTTTGCAAACCCTAAACGTAGTCTTTTCTTCTCTCTGTCTCTTTGATTGCACTAACACAAAAACTGAGATTTGATGGATTCCACAAAAGGGGTTTTTTTTTTTTTTTTGCCTATTATAGAGGAGAGAAGAGGGTCTACAAAATAGCAAGTAACCGTATGGGAGAAAACCACCCATCATGGCCCTTGATCTCCCATATGGTTATTTAACTTATATAAAAGTAACCTTTATATTTGGGCATTCATTAAATATCAGTTAGGCTATTATTTATGGAATCCAATTAATAAATAGGAAGGTTAGTGGGCCACTAAAATGTGAGACTAACACGTCGTGCACACTGATCGACCGGCCATCTCCACCGGTTGACCGGGCGGTCGACCGGTAGTATATTCTGGTCTGCTGCAATACACCGTTCGCTCGCTTGTCTTCCGATCTCTGTGCAATCTTCCTCTACCTCATCTATCTCCTCTCTCCCTACACAGTCTGGCTCTAAATTCTTCTCAACCCACTTTGATGTCAAGCTTCTCAAAGGAGTCAACAATGCAAAGGTTGAGAGGGCCTATGTGCGTCACATGGCTATTGAGAATACATCATGTTTACACTACAGAATCCCATTCCAGTGTGGACGGCGTGGGATTTTGGCATGGACCATTGGCCGGTTCACTAATTGATCCAATACATCACTTGAGAAGGGAATATTAGTTGATTAGATTTTTTTTTCTCTCTTGGGTTTAGCGCGAATAAGCAAGCTCCCCCTATGTTTCTGTGTGGTATGCTTTTGACAGACCCAAGCATCCACTGAACCTGTAAACTTTATATATCATGTCGCGTTTGCTTTTCGACTCAAGGTCAAGTTTTTACTAGTCACATTTTGGGTTGTTGGTGTAATTTAACGAACTGCATAGATGATGCTATTGTTTTCGATGGATTCAACATATCTTATCATGTAGAGCCAGTGAGAGTGCCAGCTTACCTTTTTACAAATGGTAGTTGGAATGTTCCCATCCGAGTAAATAGACAGGAGAATCTTGGCGAGGCAGTAATGTAAGATCCTCTTCTTCTACATGAAAGTGATACCAAATGCTTTCTCTTCAGAAGCATCGCAGTCCAGTCACAGGCTCTGCAAGCTGAATCAGGACTCATTACTTTCTAGAGCATCCTATGATATAATTAGGGACCAGGGTATCAATTGATAACCAATGACATAATTGGAGATTGGGTGAAAGATTCTACACGCCATCAAAATTTTGATCAAACCAGCGTCTATAGAGCGGCATTTCAGAGGCGCAAACAATGTATGTGAACTTAGAAGGATTCATAGCAGTAGATGGATGGAGCATCAAATCAAGATTTAGGTTATATACAATTGCTTCACCCAAAAGCTTGAAATGTGAAAGTGACACAGAGGAAAGTTTTGGAACCATTTGATCCAAGTGGCTCGGGTGTAATGATATTAAAACCTGAAGACTGTGAGCAAATCATCAGTTCCACCTTGTTACCACTTGGACAATGCCAACTATATGAATGTCCTTTTATCAACCTAAGCCCAATAGCTGTACATCTAGACGATTTCTTAACCATATGCGATCATTATACTCCACACTTGATTCTCTCTTGCACGAATATTATACTGGACGCTAATTAAGCAGTACTCGTCTTTGTTGTATCCTAGGAACAAAGAAATCGATGATTCAGTTCATGTGGGAGAGCAATGGTGGAGATCCAATTCTCTTCAAGATTTTTTCTATGGCTTTTTAAGAATAGGATATACAATAGATTGGTCTATGTTGTGGTCCATGACAAGCTATAGCTTATATTTGTGTCAATTTGCAAGGTGTTGTGGGTTGCTTAGTATTCATTGAACACTAACTTGTAAATGACCCACAGGCATCAAACAAAGCCAATAAAAGATCCTAAAGATTAGTTTATTTTTGAGGCTAAGCCACTACAGGTAGGGTCAAGGTCAAGTTGCTTGCGCATTCATTGCACAAGAATTAAGTTCTTGAACAACTGAACAAAAGAGAAGTTCAAAAGAAGGTCCCCAACAGGTTCATTACAGATTTATTATCACTGACTGTTGCCTACAATGGTTGATGTGCAATATTGGGTCTCTAAGATGTTTATTACAGTCCGTGCAGGTTTTCTTCACGATAACGTGTCACTTGCTTATTATAACGTATTCGTATATATTTGTTATTTATACGGTAGTTGTTATCTATAATGTTATACACATCAGCATGCATTTCTACACAAAGATGTTTCTTTAACCTAATTTCAGGTATGTTCACAAGAATGCAGTATACCATGCTTGTATTAGATTGATCATTCCATGTGACCTAAATGACTAGTTAAGGTGTATTGTTCTCATTCTGTTTCAATTATAACCTATTCAAACCATTCTGAATCTCAACTTGGCCAATCAGATCTAGCATTTGGAGCTACTTTACCTGCAAACTTATGAACACTAATAAGTTCAGCATTGCTATTCAAATTATTCCCTAATTGTAAAGTTTAACAATCCAGCACGCATATAGTTTTCTAGCATTATGACCAATTAGGTTATGACACAAGAACATTACATTGTTGACAAGTAAGATTTCCACATTACAAGTCTTAATTCAGAGTTCAGCAAAAGGGGAAAAAAAAAAAAAAATCTACCAATCGGTCGTTGTGATGGGAACATGGAAAAATATCGAGGAATTTTTTAGTCCTATGATTGATCAACATGTATTTACATTTGGCATGTAGATTGTATGTTAACTTATCAGTCGAAGTGTGAAAGAGATGACTGAATTGGTTAGAGTTAAAGGCGGTAAGGAGAGCGTGAACAAACTAATTAAAAATCAAAGTAAAGCCTGTTAGCCCTATTGTGTTCTCAGTTTGATAATGATCACGCATTAAGCAACTTATGCGCTAACAACTATTCTAGTCTTCCTGTGTTTTGATTTAGGTCAAAACACTTGAGATGGAGGTTAAATGAGTCAAAGCTCATATTGCAAAATCATAAAAAAAATGTGGCGGCAGATATCTAGCTGAAGCTACTCAATTTATCAAGATAAATTAATTGGAGCTAGAGTGATGGGTCAAAAATTACTAATCTATTTAAAATTATTATGTGATGTAAGAAAAACTAAGGCTAGAATTTAATTTGACTCTAGATTTCATATTCATACTTGTGCATATTTGTTTCAATTTGATTTCCCTCCAAGTTTTATTGATATGCTAAAAACTTTTAAATTGTTTTTAAAATATTTTTTTGGGCCTATATGCTTTGATTTTATGTCGTGATGGTCATTTTTCGTCATAAGTCATTGGACGATCACTCCTCACCATAAGTGAGAATAGCGATGAGGGGTGTATGTAAAGCATAATATAACCACAGAAAAGAGAGATAATTTTACGTGAAAACTCTTAACTGAGAAAATTCACGAGAAGGAGGAGAAGCTTCACTATAATTCACAGGTTACAAGAATTAAAAGAATATATTAAGTGTCTCAGAGTTGGAATGGCTGAAGGTCCAGCAGTCCCCCTCCCTATTGGAAGATGAGGCTCACTTAAACTCAACTAAACAGATGGTGAGGGCGAGACCTACGTAAATGCATGATTTGCACGTCTTCTTATTGTAAAAGCCATAATCAGTGGTACGGTCTTATTGCATGCAAAAAAATTTTCATTGTCCATAACTACCCTCGTTGAGTGGCATCACACGTTATGAATGTGAAGGAATATATGGTGGCATAACCGTTAACAGAGGTCGAGGGGAACTATTGCTGGAGCTGTCTGGCTCGGAGTTGAAGTCTTCGGAGCAGAGAAATTCTCAGAGCGGAGAGGATCTAGAGGAGGTCAGGAATGTCATAGACTTCGGAGGAGAGCTTGAGCTTTGATGTACCTTGTAGAGCTGAAAGGTGAGGGACACATGTCGTCATCTCGGATGGGATCAGAATTTGACTAGTACATATGTCTATTGGGATTTTACAAATTATTTTATATGTTTACAAATACATTTAAATCAAATTTTATGAGTTTGTAGTTGTTTGAAATGAATGACAGCTAACAGGTAACAACGGGTCGACAGCTAGCACCTTGTAGTGGACCCAAAGTAGGCTGAGTGGTTTGAGCACACGAATCGACCATCAATCCTTCCACGACTTCATCCGTAGAGCTCAATGCTATTAGGAAGGGGTTGTTGGCCCAAAGGCCCATCACTCTAGTTTTGATGATGATCAACTCATGTAGTTATAATACTAATGATCTTGTGTTTAATTAGTGACAGGTTTATGATCAAGATCTTAGTAGGTGTGTAGCTTCAACAAAGGATTTAAAGTCAAGTTTTAGAGCTTACACGGTTTGATTTAAGAGCTTGTGCATCAAGACCACATCAAGTACTCAAGAGGAGTCTAGCTCTATGGATCGTGTTTGGACCAAGTCGAGAAGATGAGAAGACTTCAAGTGAAGACTTCAAGAAGATGAAGACTTGTGTCTAGGTTTGTTTTTTATAAGATTTTGTTTTAGATTAAAATGTAAAGGATAGAATAGTTGGTGGATTGCTCAAGTATACACACACACACACACACTCTTAATTTAGTTTGTTTTAGAAAAGATTTTTTCTTTGACAAAATATCATTTTGGTTTTTGGTTTTCAAGTTTACATCTTTTATCCAAAATCATGTTTAGAGCTTAATGTCAAAAACATAGATATTTCACCATGTTTGTGTAGTGGATCATATCCATACACACTATGCTTCAAATCAGTTTAAATATCTTGTTTTTGTATTTGGAGAAGTTTTAGAAAAATCAAGTTTTTGGAAAATATTGTTTTTCATTTGAGCCAATTTTTTCATATTACAAAAATAATCCAAATTATTTGTAACATGTCTTGATTTTGTGCAAGCATTTTTGTTTATCAAAGTATATTGGTAAAACTATTTTTGTAGATTTTTCTATATTTTATGGGATTTTATTTCAACCAAAAAGACCTAGATTTTTATCCCTTAAGATTTCTGTCTGGCTTCATCCGTTTGACCGGCCGGTCGACCGTAGTTTGAAGTCGGCCGACCACATCGGTCGACCGACGTGCACAGCGTGCACGCCAGTATCTGGCTGGAGGGCCGGTCGACCGACCCGGTCGACCGTCCCGGTCGACCGTCCAGAGAGGTCTGCTCTCTGGAAAGCCCCGGTGGACCGGGACGGTCGACCGGCAGAGAGTTCTGCTCTCTGTTCCAGAGCCTCGCGACCGGCCGGTCGACCGCTGCCCCAACGGTCAGAAAAATGACCGTTGGCGGTCGACCTCAGGCCATCTGGCTCCCAACGGCTAGTTTTTCTAGCTCTATAAATTGGGGCATTTGGGGGCTGTTTTCTCCAAGATTTCAAGAATAGTTTTGGTTTAATTTTTCCCACTCATTTCAGTGATTATATCCACTTGTTTTAGAACTTCATTTCCAAATCAAAAGAGAGTTTACCAAGTGTTTTAAAAGAGATTTTCTTGAGTTTTTCCTCCACCATCTCTTTCCTTGTTTTCTCACACAACACTTGAGCTATCCATTGCTATATCTACCCATAGGGATTTGTTGTAGGAGGATTTTAGGTGATCAAGAGTTGTGATCACCAAAGTTCTACTTTGTTCTTTAAGGAGGCGGACGAGTGCGTTCGCATTGTTTCTAGTTCTTGTGGGAACTCCGTGTTTGAGGTGCGGCCTCGGCAAGTTAGTGGGCTTGCGGTGTGTACGGACTAGGGAGTCCGAGAGCTTGTAGGTGTTGCGGCACCGAGTGATCCGGTGGGATCGATTATAGTGGAAATCCTTCGTGTGTCGAAGGCGGGGATGTAGAGCAAGTGTGCTCGAACCTCGAAACAAATCCCTTGTGTTTGCGATTGCTCACTCTCTCTCTTTGTCTCTTTATTTATATCTTGCATACTTTTATTGTGCTCATCTTTATATGCTAGATATTCATTGTGTGCCTAATTAATACATGCTTGGGATTGTTTGCTAACACTAGTTTTCAACCAAGAGAGCCAACGCGGCACCTCAACCCTTATCTAGGAGAATCTAGAGAAGTTAGTCCAGAGCTCTTCACGTGGAATTCGGCTACACTCTTGTGTTAAACTTGGTGTTTAGTTTAATAGTTTTAGTTTAGGTCATAATAGTTTTTAATTCCGTATTATTTGGCATTTAGTGACCATTAGATTAGCCATCACCTATTCCACCCCCCCTCTAGGTGATTCTACAGGGGTCGGGTTGACTACTTCTTCGTCCGTTGATGCCAGAGCACCACCCAACTCTCAGGTAGGGTTCGCATCGACGCCCACCACCCAAGTCCAGTTTTGGACTTTAGCTGGATCGACTGCCATGTTGATCCAGTATTGTTGCAGAATTTGAAAAGGTGAGGGAATTTTTAAAAACATCTTTCTGTTCTTTATTTGGTATTAAGTACAAATCAAACCAACAATACACAAAATTTTGACCATTGAGATTTTCAATTTACTAACAGATCAATCGTTGGATCGTTCGCTGAAAATTATTTTGCATTTCATTCTTGTACTTCGTGATAACGGTTCGGTCTAAGCCTTTTGACGGTCGATCTGTTGTGTACAGTTTTTAAAAAAGGAGATTTTAACCTTATCTTTTTTAGATGAACTTGTTTTCACCTAATTTTATCTTCTCCTACTTATAGATACTAGTTTACTCTATTCTCTTACTAACTTTTGCATTTAAAGAAATCATTTAAAAAGATCTTAAACAAATACATTTTAAGAGCTTATTTTTTATTCTTTTTAAAATTCAAAAGAGTGATTTTCTTGTGCTTATAAGATTTTGTGATTGAGATTTGACCTATACTTTTTACATTTCTCTCTTAATCATCTCCAAAGTTCTTTAGATCGTAGTATTAACGTACATAATGGATGAGTTAGATTCTTTCACACATTTTATATATTCTACATACTGTCAACATGCTGAACCAGCTGGATTCTTTCACTTATTTTACACATTTTAAACTTAGCCTATTTTATTTATTTCCATTTTATAGGATTCTATTGTTAGCACAGTTTCTATTATTAGACTAATTTGTACCAAAATTTCAACGTCCAGTTGCCTGATGCTATACATTCATTGGTGGTTCACATTGAAATAGTGAAAATAAATTCAACAATAACATTGGAAAATATTTATTGATTCCATCTTTTGAATTCAATCTCTTGTTTATTTTACAATTGACAATTTTCAACAACTGTAATGTGCTATTCTCACATTCAGATTTCTTCTTTCAGGACCGTTCGACGAGACAAACAATTGGTCGGGCTAGCGTGAAGGATGGACTCTACCGTTTTAGCACTGCTTTTGTCTTTGTTATCCAGGAATTGAATAAAGCCAATTTCTAGCAGTAGCATCCATCTATGTCTCATTTCCATTTCTTATCTAGGCAATTTGATTTCATAAAATTTTCTCCTAATTGTTCATGTGATGTATGCCCTAGGGCAAAACAATCTCGTCTTCCTTTTAATAAAAGTGTTTCTTTTCCTAAAAAGCATTTGAGATGATCCATTGCGATGTATGGGGCCCATTTTCGATACCATCTCCACTACTGGATGCATATTTTTCTTAATAATTGTCGATGACTTCATAAGATGCACTTGGCTTTATCTGTTGGCCCAAAGGCCTTCCATTCTAGTTTTGATGATGACTCACTCATGTAGTTATGTTTACTAATAATCTTGTGATTCTAAGTTTCAGATCATTAGCAAGATATTAGTTTGGTGATAGCTTCAACAAGAGGTGTTTGAAAGCTTATCATGGTGATTCCGGTGCCAAAACTTCAAGATCATACCTTTGCACTCCGAGGATCGCGTTTGGGAGCAAGTCTACTTGAAGATGGAAGTCATCAAGAAGACTTAGGTATCCTAGTTTAGATAGTGTGTTTTAGATCCATTTGTAAAGATTAGAATAGTATGATATGCTCAAGTTCACAATACACACACACAAATTCAATATGTTTGGTTTTTGATTGAATCGGTTTTGGATTTTAAATACATATATATCGGGTTTTGGATTTGAACCGGTTTTAGTTCTACAGATCTGCTTGACACCCTTCTATAGTTATTATCATAACTTTTTATTTTTATATTCAAATAACATGATTTAACTTGCATTTCAAAGATAACTTTCAGATCTAAATTTCTTATTTAATAACCATTTTCTGTTTGGCCTATATAAACCCCATTCCTTTGGGATTTTGGCCAAGGTTTTTACAAGAGAAAAAATCCTGTTTCCCTAGTGTTTTAAATAAGTTTTTAAAAGAGTTTAAGTGCCAAAAAGAATTAATCTTTATTGTTTTGGGTTTTTGGAAAATCAAAGAAAACTAGGTTTTGGGATTTTGATTTGATCTTGCATTTTCTATCTTTTACAAGAGACTTCCCAATTAGTTTTTCTTTGTTACTTGTTTCCAAAAACACCTTGTTTCCACACTTGAGCTATCACCTATCCTAATCTATTAGGATCTTGTTTTTGTGGAAAAAGAAAAGAGAAAAGAAAAGAGAGATTGTGTTTGTGGTCTTTGTAACCACTTATTGTAAACCCTCCTTACTTTTGTTGAATCCCTCTTTGGTAGAGGTGATCGGAGTGGTATTGGTTTGGATCCCTCTTAGGTAGAGGTGATTGTGTTGGTTGTGAGCCTCTTCGGTAGAGGTTGGTTGTTGTTGGTTGTTGGCCTCGGTGGAGGTTGTTGTATTGAGAGAGGAGTTAGGTACTCCTAGTGTTGTAACAAATCCTTCTCGGTGAAGGTTCCCTCGGTGGGAGATAGTGGATTGGAAATCCTACACGGTGGTGTAGGCGGGGATGTAGAGCAAGGTGCTCGAACCTCGAAACATATCTTGGTCTTTGCGATTGATCCATTGTCTCTCTAACTCTCTCCCATTTATATTGTGCAAAACATCATTCATAACATCATATCATATTTGCTTGTGTTGAGTATAATTCATATTGCCATATCTATTTGCTTGTGTTGTGCCTTGCATATTTCATATTGCTATATCTTGTATATGCTTGGTTTTTGTGTGTGCCTCACTTGTACCAAATCAACAAGAGCTTCACATAGCACCTCAACCCATTCAAGGGGAATCAAGAGGAGTTAGTTCAGAGCCCTTCACGGGGAATTCGGCTACACTTGTTGATTGTATTAAGTGTGATTGCAAGATTTGCATTAGCTTCCGCATTTAGCGCACATAGTTGCACATTTGTATTCTAGATTAGCACTTACACCTATTCACCCCCCTCTAGGTGTTTTTCAATTAGTATCAGAGCTAGTGCTCCTGATATTAGGCTTAACATCCTAGGAGTGAGATCCATTTGGTTGCTAATCTTTTGTTTGCATTTGCTTGTTTGCACACATATAGTTTACCATGACTTTCATGACCCCACCTATGTTTGACCCTTCCAACATTCATGTTTGGAAGATTAGAATGACCTTTTACTTACAAACCCTAGGTCATAAAGTTTACCTTGCCATTACCAAGGAATCCTTCCTTACTGATAGCAATCATATAGGGGCCATGCACAAGCCCTTGAGGCTATTAGAAGCACACTTCCCAAAGACTATCTTTTACGTGTTTCTAACTTTGATTCCGCCTTTGCAGTGTGGAACAAATTGACAACCCACCACCTCCGAGCTTCAAGAACAAATCCAACAAGAAGAGGAGACTAGTGGAGAATCTGATTCTCAATGCTTCATGGTCCAAGGGAATGACTCCCTTGAGGTACAATCGGAAACTCTATCAGATAGTGATGATTGCTCTAGTTCTTCTAATGATCATATTGATGCTCATGCTTTAAATGAAGAACTATCTATTGTTTGTGAAAAATTATTGAGAAGTATAAAATTTTGAAAAAGAAAAGTCTAGAAATTGAAAAAGAAAATAAATGTTTACATTCTAAACTTGACATTGTTTTGCAAGAGAAGGTTGAGGTTTCTAATGAAAGGGATTCATTAAAATCTCAATTAGACCTTGCTATAAAAGAAAATGAATTTTTGAAAAATAAAAATGATTGCCATGTTCTTTTGAAGAAAAATGAAAATTTGTCTTCAAAAGTTGATTTTATTTAAAAGAGAATGTTGCTTTGAAAAATAAAATCATTTCTATTTCTAATGATTTGGATGTTAGTTTGAAGAAAAATGAAGTTTTAAAAAATAAATTTGATGCACATTTCCATGCTAGTGTAGCTTCACATTCTAGCACACCTATTGCATGCACTTCTTCTTCTAGGATTAATGATGACATTTGTTTACTTAAGAAGAAGGTTGATTGTTTGGGCTCCACTATGAGCCAATGTGCCATGAACCATACACGCTTGGAATCCTTGGTTCGAAAGAAACAAGTTCCATCCTTTATACATGCACACCCTCCACGGCATACACATGCTCCTCACGGACACCATCAACACATGTATGCTCATGTGTACACTTGTACACATTGTGGCCGTAAGGGTCATCTTGCTAGATTTTGCTATGATAGATTACATACTCCAAATTTAGCAAAGAATTTTGTTTGGGTTAGAAATGAGACTAACCCCCATGGACCCAAAAGACAATGGGTACCAAAGACCACCCCTAAGAATTTTGATGTAGGTGTGGGCTCTCACATGACGTGAGAGTGATGACACCTTGGAGTGGGTGCATTCCGTGCTTAAAGGAGATCAATTGGATGCATCACTTTCAAGGGAAGCATTGGTGGAGAGGACCACCATGTTTTGGAGACAAGGAGAGTTGCCTTCTAGTTTTGGTAATAATTCCTAACTCCTTATTATTTGTTTACATGCTTTCATATTCATTTGTTTTATAGCATGTTTTTCATAGTCTTTGGATTAATATGTAAATGCCATGATTATTAGATCCATGACATACATGTATAGTATTTGAGACATATATGCTTATATGAACCCATATTTAGTGTTCTCACCGTTTGTTTAGCTATAATGTACATCATGAATCTAATACATGTGAATTTACTTAGTAATCATGTTTTAGTTTTATCATGATGTTCTTTTATCATGTTTTGATGCTTCTTGTGGTAATAACATGTTAAATGTAGTTTTTATCAAAACTTGTATTATACACGTACAAATAGTGAGCTACATTTGTTTCTTATATACTTGCTCTTCATGCTCATTTGTAATCACTATATGCACACGTATGAGCTAGTTATGATGATTCGTTCATTTGTACTTGTTATGCCTATTTTCATCCTAGTTTAAATGATTTGTGCCTTGTTTATATGATTTATGTCTTGATTACATGTTTAGACGTTAGTTTTCATTAAGACTAGAAATATACTTGTACATGTAATGGGCCACAAATAAATCTATATATATGTTTGGGCTTGAACGCTTATTTGAACCCATTAAATGTGCTAGTATAGTCTAGTTGTGATGATTCATACATTTTAAACTTGTATTCTTATTTTTTGAATTTGTTTGAAAGATCATGTGTTTCCATTTCATGTATATGTTTATTTTGCTAAAACATTAAGATATACATGTATACCTCTTGAGTCATTTGCTTTTCATGCAAATCTATATATGGACTCAATTGTGTTTAGGGATATGTATGTATGCATAGTGTGTTGACATTTCATACATATACCTTGAAATGAACTTGGTGTTTTATGAAAATTTTAGCTTTTCATGTTTTTCATGCATTTATGTTTAACTTCATGTATATGTCTATCTAGTTCAAACTAATCTTATACATATACATCCTATTTGAGCCACGTGCCTTCATGCATATCTTTGTGGACTCGTTGTGTTTTCGAATATGTATGCATACTTTAGTTTGTATTAGACATACATATGCCTTGAAGATTAAATAATGTTTTTCATTTTTTTGATGGATTTATATTTAAAGGAATTTAAAAAGAGCTTAATGAAATATTTTTCATGATTATGACCTTCACATTGTATTTGTACACTCACATTTATTGCTCATGTTCATGAGTCACAATTATGCTTAATTGATTAGAGTAATGATTATCATGTGATTTTCATATTTTATAAAAAAAATAATAATCTTATTTTATTCCTTACTTGAAGGATTTCGTACTAGTTAACAAAACTTTTCATTTTAACTAGTTCATATTCTTCTTTCTTTGTGATATGAGTTATACCATGCTTATTATTGTTATTTCAATTGGTATCATTGAACTCTTTCAATTGGTATCAATTTGATTCTTTATGTATACTCATATTTGATTATTGTGTATGTATGTTATCATTTGGTATCATCTATTGGTGATTGATACTCATCCTATTTCATACACATATACATTATTTTATTTGTGCTATTATATTTCTATATCTTAAGCACAAATCTTATTTATGCTAGAGCTTGAGCTTTAACTTTATTTCAATTGATTTATTTTCTTTTGATATCTTATTTCAAGCCTACACATGTTTTTAGTTGGTATTTCATAAAGGGGGAGAAAACTTGCATTTCATATTTTCAATTGGTATTTGATTTTCACTCCCACACTTTATGACTTAGAAATTTGTTTTAAAGGAAATTAGTTTCAAATTGGCATCATATGCCTAAAAAGAAAAATACTCTCTTTTGATATCAAGATATTTATGATTTAAGTTGGTATCTAAATATTTTTTACTGTTTTAATCTACATTGCCTATATGTGAATAGATTCATGTTGTGTGTACCCTATATTGAAGAGCTTGACAACTCTTCTTTATGAGATGCACGTGTGTAAGAGGAGCTTCACATCTCCTTTCATGCATTACGTATTTTGTGTTATGTGAATTAGGGCATGTCTTCCTTTCTTACTGTAATTCATATATGTAGGGAAGTTAACTTAACGTCTTCCTCTTCATGAATGTCTATCTCATATACCATTTATTGATCCATGTTGAATTTCTATTGGTATCTAGATGCACTTCATTGACATATTTTTAATTGATATCAATGTTTTGATGTTTAACCCTTTATTGATTCTTGTTTTTGACAAAAAGGGGGAGAGAAAAAAAAAAATTGTTTTATGTTTTTTACCCCTTTGTTGATGATTGACAAAAAGGGGGAGAAGAATTTGGTGTTATATACATGTCTTCTTTGTATGCATGTACTTGTTTTAGAGAAATAAAAAGAACATGTTTTATATTTTATTTTAATTGGCATCTAGAGTATGTTTTGTGTTTCATTAGTATCTAGAGCATCTTGTTTATATGCATTGACATTCATTGCATATTTATTGTTTATTTGTTTATGCATGAGTTAAGGGGGAGCTTCTTTGAAGCTTAACTTTAATCCATGCATATATAACTCCATGAGTTTTGTCATCATCAAAAAGGGGGAGATTGTTGGCCCAAAGGCCTTCCACTCTAGTTTTGATGATGACTCACTCATGTAGTTATGTTTACTAATAATCTTGTGATTCTAAGTTTCAGATCATTAGCAAGATATTAGTTTGGTGATAGCTTCAACAAGAGGTGTTTGGAAGCTTATCATAGTGATTCCGGTGCCAAAGCTTCAAGATCATACCTTTGCACTCCGAGGATCGCGTTTGGGAGCAAGTCTACTTGAAGATGGAAGTCATCAAGAAGACTTAGGTATCCTAGTTTAGATAGTGTGTTTTAGATCCATTTGTAAAGATTAGAATAGTATGATATGCTCAAGTTCACAAACACACACACAAATTCAATATGTTTGGTTTTTGATTGAATCGGATTTGGATTTCAAATACATATATCGGGTTTTGGATTTGAACCGGTTTAGTTCTACAGATCTGCTTGACACCCTTCTATAGTTATTATCATAACTTTTTATTTTTATATTCAAATAACATGATTTAACTTGCATTTCAAAGATAACTTTCAGATCTAAATTTCTTATTTAATAACCATTTTCTGTTTGGCCTATATAAACCCCATTCCTTTGGGATTTTGGCCAAGGTTTTTTACAAGAGAAAAAATCCTGTTTCCCTAGTGTTTTAAACAAGTTTTTTAAAAGAGTTTAAGTGCCAAAAAGAATTAATCTTTATTGTTTTGGGTTTTTGGAAAATCAAAGAAAACTAGGTTTTGGGATTTTGATTTGATCTTGCATTTTCTATCTTTTACAAGAGACTTCCCAATTAGTTTTTCTTTATTGCTTGTTTCCAAAAACCCTTGTTTCCACACTTGAGCTATCACCTATCCTAATCTATTAGGATCTTGTTTTTGTGGAAAAAGAAAAGAGAAAAGAAAGAGAGATTGTGTTTGTGGTCTTTGTAACCACTTATTGTAAACCCTCTTTGCTTTTGTTGAATCCCTCTTTGGTAGAGTGATCGGAGTGGTATTGGTTTGGATCCCTCTTAGGTAGAGGTGATTGTGTTGGTTGTGAGCCTCTTCGGTAGAGGTGGTTGTTGTTGGTTGTTGGCCTCGGTGGAGGTTGTTGTATTGAGAGAGGAGTTAGGTACTCCTAGTGTTGTAACAAATCCTTCTCGGTGAAGGTTCCCTCGGTGGGAGATAGTGGATTGGAAATCCTACACGGTGGTGTAGGCGGGGATGTAGAGCAAGGTGCTCGAACCTCGAAACATATCTTGGTCTTTGCGATTGATCCATTATCTCTCTAACTCTCTCTCATTTATATTGTGCAAAACATCATTCATAACATCATATCATATTTGCTTGTGTTGAGCATAATTTATATTGCCATATCTATTTGCTTGTGTTGTGCCTTGCATATTTCATATTGCTATATCTTGTATATGCTTGGTTGTTTGTGTGGTGCCTCACTTGTACCAAATCAACAAGAGCTTCACATATCACCTCAACCCATTCAAGGGGAATCAAGAGGAGTTAGTCCAGAGCCCTTCACGGGGAATTCGGCTACACTTGTTGATTGTATTAAGTGTGATTGCAAGATTTGCATTAGCTTCCGCATTTAGCGCACATAGTTGCACATTTGTATTCTAGATTAGCACTTACACCTATTCACCCCCCTCCTAGGTGTTTTTCATTATCTTATGAAGAACAAATATGAAACTAAATCGTTATTAATATATATATATATTAACTATGTCCAATGACCTTTTAATCATAACATCACAACACTTAATTTTGGAGATGAGCATTTTTCTACCACAATTTCAAATTATTCGTTCTGACAACGGGACATAATTTCTCAAAAATTCTTTTCAGTCCTGATTACAACATAATAGGATTATTCATCAATGCGATTGCGTCAATACATTAAAACAAAATTGTGTTGTAAAAAGAAAACATCTCCATTTACTTAATGTGGCTCGTGCATTTAGAATTCAAGCTCATCTTCCTTTGAAATTTTGAGGTGAATGTGTCCTAACAGCTGCTTATCTAATCAACAAGATGCCGACTCCATTATTCAAACACAAATCACCTCATGAGGCTCTCTTTCATTCCAAACTCAATTATGCAGCGCTCCGAGTATTTGAAATCTTATGTTATGCAAGAAATAAAAAAGTCAAGCATAATTTTGATTTCCGCGCAAATTCATGCATTTTTATTGGCTATTTGTATGGTCAAAAGAATTATAAAGTGTATGATCTAGAATCACATTCGATATACACTTCCCGTGATGTCATTTTTCATGAAACGATATTTTCATTTCAACACTTGACTTCACCTACAAGTGAATCAGTTCACGTACAACCCATAGAAGATAATGGGATTTTTGATAACCCATCAACTATCTCATCAAATTACACGGTGATATGTGTCGCTCTCCTACAATGACATCTTCTGCATCATGAAAGTCTGGCGAATTCATACATGCCCCAGTTGAATTTGAATCACCATCAATAGATGACGAAGCTTTTGCGTAGATCAAACCTAAGTCACCACCGATTGTTGATTTTTCTGTAACAACTGAACCTGATGAATCGATGAAAGAGATTATTTATGACCGACACGCATCAAACAAGCTCCATTCAAATTGTGTGACTACTATTGCTTGGCAACTTCTCCAGTAACTCGTCACCCTCTCTCTTTTATTTGCAGTTCAATAATTATCCATCAAACATCAAGCGTTCATCACAAATATCATTACACAAGATGAACCAAAATCATTCACCAAAGCCATGAAATCTTCGGTCTTGAAAGCCGCTATGTCTACCAAATCAATGCTCTTGTCCAAAATAATATTGGACGCGTATTGGTCTTCCTATTGGGAAATAACCAATATGCTATAAATGAATTTAAAAGATGAAATACAATCCAGATGGTACAATTAAGGGATACAAAGCGAGTTTACTAGCAAAAGGCTACAAGCAAATAGAATGTATTGACTATAATGATATATTTGTTCCAATTGCAAAACACTATCCGTCTTCTTCTCTCTATTGCAGCCATCTGCGCCAACATAATGTGAATAATACCTTTCTCCAAGGGATCTTGATGAGAAAATCTACATGAAATTACCACCTAATTTTTCTTGTAAGGGGGGAGATCAAGGTGTGCAAATTACATAAATCCTTATATGGTCTTAAATAAGCTTCTAGGCAATGGTTCTCAAAATTTTTGACAGTCTAATCTCCAAAGGGTTTGTTCAATCTCTTGCAGACTATAGTCCTTTACCTACGAATAAGGTAATATAAACTTATTTGTTCTAGTATATGTTGATGATATCATTATAACTAGTAATGACATTGTTGCTGTATCCAACCTCAAACAATATCTATACAAGACTTGCTCTATCAAAGATCTGTGTGATCTCAAATATTTTCTAGGCATTGAGGTCTCTCGCTCCTTTAAAGGTATTTTTTTATGTCAACAAAAATATATTTTAGACATTTTACAAGATATAGGCTTGATAGGTGCACATATCTCATTGTTTCCAATGAGCAAAACATTCGTCATCTTCCTACTACTGGAGAACCAATTCCAGATCCAACCATTTATCGTAGGCTTATTGATCGCCTATTTTATCTCACTGTCACCCGTTCTGACATATAATCTGTAGTTAATAACCTAAGTTAATTCATGTAATGTCCAAGAATATGTCATCTTGATGTTGTATATCGTGTTTTAAGATACATCAATGGATGAATTGGCATTGAAATCTTTCTTCCATCTTCCACTCTCTACGTTCATGGATACACGAATTCAGATTGGGTAGGATATTCTGTCACACGACGTTCCATTACATGTTATTTCACAATGCTGGGCAATAATCCAATATCATGGAAATCTAAAAAGCCGTCTACTATTTCTCGTTCTTAAGCAGAGACTGATATCACGCCTTAGCGACACTATCATCTGAGTTATAATTTCTCAAATACATTTTACTAGATTTAGGTATAACACACCCTGAACCAATGCCCTTTTATTGTGATAACAAGACTCTATTCATATAGCAGAAAATTTGATTTTCACGAACACACACAAATACATTGAATTAGATTGTCATTTTGTGCGTGAAAAGATTACATAACTTATTTCTCCATAATATATCCATCCATGTGATCAACTTTCAGATATTTTGATGAAACTGTTTAGAGCTGATAAGTGTAATCTCCTGATCCTAGATGTACATATCTTAATATCAATACTCGATACAGTGTATAAAAATGATTTGACCTTCCTGATAGTCAAATTGATCTAATTTCTGTTTTAGATATTATTTTTCAATATTTTAGATTTTACTAAATTTTTTGAATTTTTTCTGAATTATTTTAGAAAATCTCTGATTTCGGTGTGAACCGATACCGATTATTGACTCTATGATTTTTAATTCACTGACGGAGTTAAAATTCTAGAATCTGCTTCTGTATTAATTATTAAGATCATATTTTCTATCTTACTGCAATTTTGGAGATTTTTCTGAATTAATCGAAAATCCGACCGAATCGGTGTGGACTAGTATCACTGATACATTTCAAAATTTTTAATTTATAAATCAGATTAAATTCTTTGAATCTGATTTCACATTACTCTTCGTATAATATTCTCTATTTTACAGAATTTTTTGAGAACTGTTTGAAACTAGTCAAATTTTAACACAATTAAAATATTAATTAAACAATATTAAATTCACTCTTTTAATTCTTCTCCCCTCATCTCTCTTACTTCCCCAATTCGCCAACCTCCACTGCCTTCTTTCTCTTCTCTTCTGTTTTTTTTCTTTTTATTTCTTTATTTCTTTTTATTCTTTCTCCCTCTCTTCAACCTTCCTTTTCTCTCTCTCTCTCTACTTCCCTCTCACCCTCTCCCCTAGCAGAGCCCTCGCGGCCTTCACCACCGTGCCACTGCCGGTCAGGTCGCGTCGCTAGCCTAGTCACGCCGCCCCTGAACCACTGAGGCACTCCAATATCCTCTCCTTTCCTTTCTTCTTCTTCCTTTTTTTTCCCCTTCTTCCTTACTCACTTTTCCTCTCTCCTCTTGCACCCAGACCTCCTTCGACACTCTGGAGGCCGACGGTGGCGCTCTGGCGAGCTGCCGCACCGTAGGGAGCCACCCCCCGCTGCTCCCCTGCTCCCTCTTCTCTCTCGTTCTCTACCTCTAACAGATCTAAATCCACAGCCAATAACACATACCCGATACCAATAAACCCAAACCCAGTTCATTATGGGTTTAAGTTAAATGGGTCTGGGTTTTGGACCTACACTTGACGCGTTAGCCTACTAAACTCACATCCAAAATAGAAAAGGTAAAATTTCTTAAAACCCCCTGATAATTTATAAATTTTCATTTAGATCTTTCATTACATATTTGACTTATTTTATATGTTTTTAGTATCCGGGCAATATCTTGGTCATCTGAAGTCTGATTTGGACGATTCTCAAACTGTTGCGATCGTAAGAAGACGAGTTACATTCCTATATTAGCTAAGTGAGTGTTTTTTTATTATAAATTATATTTTATCGTGTTTAATGAAATTGACTGATTGCATTATTTCATAAATCTTGATTATCGGGAAATTGTTATAAATATTATTTAATAAAATATAATTATTGATAAATCACTATAATTAGAATATACATGATAGTTATTTGAATATAACTGTTAAAATAATAATTATTTTGTTTCTTGATTTAATATAAAATACAGATGGATTAGTTGTATAATGGTGATAAGCGATTATTGGATATTGATAAGACATCTAAAATACTAGATTCATAACCATTAAAATGGTTGTGAAGAGATTGAAAATATAAACTTATATATAATTCATTTGTGATATGATCATAGTGATAATAATGAAATCATCATGTTTATATATATTCTAATACATGTACCTGTAACATCTATCACAACGGCCACCGTCATTTCATATACATCTATCACAATTATACAGATACTATTACACTGAATACTATTATTTCATGTTCATGTACCACGGATACCTGGATACTTTACTACACTAGACGCTGTCACCGTTATATGATTACTCTATTATATCACATACTGTTATTTCATGTACTTATATACTCGTTACACAAATCCTGTGTTACTTAGATATTATTTTTTTTTCGTATATCACTGTTATGTGGATTCATTCGTATACATGCTTTGATTGTTTATGAATTCCTGTTTCATGGATCATTGCTTTTGTTACATAGCTTAATGAATACAATACATGACTGTATCCCGTTGTAACATCCCGAAATTTTTATTATTTATTTCTTTTCCTAAAGAATATTTAATTCTCAGCCTTCAGTTAATGCCGGATAATTGGGATTGATAACTATAATATTCGCGTATTTTAATCATGAATTAGTGTTCAGAATGCAAAACCTTGATATATATTTATATAATTATTTTTTTCTTGATGACCAAAGTGAGAAATTTGGTGTCAATAAATTATCACAAGTGTGGAGATGTAAATACATTTAGGATTTATGTAAGGAATAACCATGTATGTATAATGTGTCACATATTGAAATACATGAAAATAGCTTTATACATGGTATATACTTAACCCCACCAACCATACCTATTGTTAATCAAAATACATGTTAATGGAGGGGTTTAGTTGTGCACGGAGAGATGAGATGTAGGGCTAGGATCATTTTGATCCTAGCTTTGGCCAAGTGGCAACTTAGTGGAAGTGTTATTTTGTAATAACTAAGTTTTTGGAGGGCCTCTATGTAAAAATACCTTTCCTTACGTTGAGATCTAAGGGGAAGTTTCTCTCCTCTCTGTAAAAACTCTTCTCTCCCAAATGAAACCCTAGATCTCCTCCCTCCAACTCTCTCTCTCTCTTCCAGTTGAACCCCCAGCCGGAGCCGGGGGTGGGGCTCGCGACCGCGCGCAGCCGCGCGCAGCGCGCGCAGCCGCGCGCAGCGCGCGCAGGGGGCGGCGCAGCAGAACCAGGCCGCTGCTGGCCTGGTTTCGGGGGGGGAACCTCCGTTGGCCGGAGAGGGAAAAGGGAGCTTTCCCTATGGAAAAACCCATGTTTTGGGGAAGTGAAATTCAGCCCTAGATCTGAATTTTTGAGGTAAGTTTATCTTAGCCTTTGATTAAATTCTGATCTGAATTTTTAGAAGAAAAATTGTATATACATAGTATTAACCTTCAAGGATATTGATGAATCTAGTATTAAAAGATATCTTGATGATCTCTTGTATAGGATCATTGTTTTTGGACCATGTAGAAGCTAAAAGATTGGTGAAGAACTCTCCGAATGAAGGTGAGAACTTGTTGGATAAAGTTATTAATTAAATGAATATTGTGGGTAAGAATATCTTAATAGAATGTGGCTATGTAATATTGCTTTAATAGTAAAAATTGGGGTGGGTATTGGACTCCATGAAAAGTATTAATTAGAAACATATCATTGTATTAGAAACCGTGAAATAGCCATGATAATCATGTTGGAATACTTTCAAGGGCAAGAGGCTAGCAATACGTAATTATCAAATAAGTCTCTTCTACAAGAACATTGTAATTCACTTGATATTCATCTAAGAGTTATATGTGTGATGTTGTTGCTACTATCAAAGGGGGATTGGCATGTCGATGTTCGATGTGGTTATCCGAAAAGGAAACACGAAGCGATGCTCGGTACGAAACCCTTGTGAATGCTCAACTTGAAGGTGAGTGGGGTTTTTAAATAAATTGGATCGTATTATACCGAATTGCAAATATGGATAGTAGTTTGTTTGATTTAGCATTTTACCTAATTTCATATGCGGATTGCATTTTGAGGTATGGTGTACAATGGCATTGACATGCATGTTACGGAATAGAATTCATTATGGTTGACATGAATGTGATTAGTGTATGCGATTTGATTTTGTACTATATATATATATATATAATATATATATATATTATATATATATATATATATATATATATATATATATAGATATATATATATATGTGATATGCTTGGCTAAGACAATGGTGCGGATTTTGCATAAGAATATATGGTAACGGGCAAGTACTAATTGAGAGTATCATTCCATATATGAAATGATGTGCTTCGTACATGAGCCTTATGAATTGAATGTGCCAATTTTGTGTGTAATTGGATGTATGTTTACATATACCTTATTGAGGAGGAAGGGGACCCGTATTTCACGGGCGGAGTGCGAAGACGGTGCCATATACATTATATAGGAGGAAGGGACCCGTAGTGCACGGGCGGAGTGCGAAGACGGTGCCATGATTATCAAATTGGGAGGAAGGGACCCGTATTGCACGGGCGGAGTACGAAGACGGTGCTATGATATGCTTATATTTGTATCTTACAAATGACTAAGAATAAATGGCTATACTTGATGTATATGTGTGTGTGAGTGTGTGTGACACTAAGGGTATGTTGATGTGTTATTGTATTTGGTAGTGGAGACATCTGATACTGGTCATGTGTGCATCTATCAATAATAGCTGGAAATAAATTCCAATCAGGAAGAATTATTCATTATCACATACTTCATATGCCACATTCATCTTATTTCATGTATCATGAATACTATACATTGTTAATGCTATACTACATTTTATGAATGAAATTGACTCCACTCACTGAGCTGTCGAGTTCACCCACCCATAGCTTCATGTTTTTCAGGGCAAGCCAGGGATAAATAGCAGCTAAAGACAAGAGTAGGGTACTGAGGGTGCACAACATTCATTGTGTGGGCCTATCAAGCTTCTATATTGATTTGTAATTAAGTAATGTGGTTATATGCATGTACATAGAGATGATGTATATATGTAGCCTTGTGTATGAGCTCTTATGGGTATCATCTTGGGTTGGCTTGTGTTAGATGGTGATACCAAAGAGATTCTTAAGTAAGTCCTTGATTTGTTATCTTGCGTTGTATCCATATGATAAATGTGTGAGATGTTAAGTAGGCGATGTCAAGCCGAAATTGTGATATACCATTGCATGGAATATTGTTTATACATATCTGGTTGATGAGGAATATAGAATTGTTTGTGTCAATGTATCAAGTAGACTCTGTATTACAGAGGAAGTGCTGCCAAAATTTTCAAGAAATTTGGAGATGGTGATGAAAATCTGTGGATCAATTTAATGTTTATGTATATGGGAATATTATGAAAACTGGGACCGTTACAGTTGGTATCAGAGCCAAGGTTTAGAAGCTGAGATATAGGGCCTAGAAAGTGTAGGCATAGGAATGTGATCTAGAATTGTTAGTTATACATCGGGATTGATCCATAGGACTAATATGTATGTATGTGTGTATTGTTTTGATTGATAGCGTGACTGTATATGAGTATTCCAAAGGGGATAGTCGGTTCTGACGTGTATAATTGATCTCGAAGTGCATGATATTGATTTTTTCATACGTTCGAATGAGGGCATACCGCGTGCCTTGATTCGAATGTGTTCTATTGGGGTGCGGGCCCTCAGTATGAACTGCCGTGATATGGAACACTGGAATATGAAAGTAATTAAAATATCAGGCAAATCAAGATTAATCGGAGCAGAAGAACCTTATTAAGAATCTGGATTGTGGGATAACCAAAGTCTCAGATACGAGAATATAAGGGATATGTCATACTGAAGGATTATGGATTTTAATACTCTTTGAAGAGCATCCTTATATAAGGATAATTTATACTGTGTGTATATGAAATAAAGAGAGGATGATATTTTTGAAGAATCTAGAAACAGAATCATAAGTACCCTAGTGTTTAATAGTCGGTTAATGCATACTTGTGGATATAATTGTAAGTCCACCTGTATGCTGGGGACTGATAGTATGAATGTCAATTGTTTTTATGTACAGTGGCATGATCATTGTATGTGAAATTTGAGAAGCAAGTTACATTGTGAGACAATCTTGCATGGTAATATTATACAGATCCTTATCAAAGATTTAAAGTTGCACTTAAGTAAGAGGCTCTTCAGTTGGTGAATCATATTGATAAATAAGAAATTCTTATCTTCTGTCCCAACCAATTAGTGTATACAGATTCCAGTTAGGTGCTCACCGCAAATTGCAACTATCATAAATATTACACTAAGTTATATCATGTCAGATAACGAAGTAGTGTTTGGGTTCACTAGACGAGACCTGATTAAATAATAACATTCAAGAAAACAATAATTGTAACTTATTGTGAATTTTATGCAGGGATATACCTGTGACATGAGTAGTTATTATTTACGCAGTGTAATTCTTTCGAAATTTGGGAAATTAAAATGGGATACATTATGCTCTCTAATGCGGATAATGATATCAGTGATTATAACTTATTCTTCGAGCGTATGATAGGGTGCGAAACCTATGCTGTTGATTAGTAATGAAGTTAAATATAAAGTTACGAGATAATTCAGGGTCAACTTCTCACCTCTTGCAAACAAAGAGGGATGGCTTCGTAATGTCAAGAAGATGTTAAATGCGATAGATTAAAGATGTTAAATGGGAAGCATGAAATAATCCTTAGATAGTTAAAGTCTCAAAATCATAATCATCATAGTTCAGGAAATTTTTGAAGAAATTCGAATAATGGTGAAGAATGGAAATTTTTATGGCAGATATGAATTGTCCTAAAATAATGACTCTGGCATTTCTCAACATATTCTTGGGGCAACTCAAGTCGTAGTGAAAAGCAAATTTAGATCTCTGATGTATGTAACTATTTGATTCAACGAATCAAATTGGACCTGTTAAATATCGATTTAACTTTACCACCAGAAATATACTCTGAATAATGAAACTTGGTAATGCATATTTATGTTAGAATTGGAATTTATCATGATTTAGAGCGGATTCTTGATATTTTAGAAAACAACGAGCATAAAGTAGAGTGTTACAGTTGCTGTAATATTACAATACTCTGTGTCATCTGTAAAAGAAGGATTGTAAGTCCGTTTTGGTTTCTCATAAATTATGTGATAATTCTTGAATAAGACTGTAAAGTAATGATACATCTTTTGTAAATCATTACAAATCCGTAGGAGCACATCCTACT
>JAVJIF010025972.1:0-34113 GCA_038442645.1 Agave tequilana
AAACTTTTACAATACAAAGATTCATATATTTAGCATATAACCCATCTAAATTGTATATCCTGTAAGCAGTCAATCCTGTCCACGGACTACACATATAAGCCACGTGACTTCAGAACATGACTCTTGAATAATCAAAAATGATATCCAGAATTACACCCAGAGTCATCACCCAAATAACTTCTCCTACTTAGAGAATGTTGCATGTTGCATGGCTGTTTCTTTTGTCAGAAATACCAAAATTCTATTGCTTAAGACTAACTCTAAACAAATAAGTGAATAACAAATACCCAATAAGGTTACATTTATGACACAGACTTCGGTCTGTCAGCTAGACGAGAACTGAATGCAGCACAGATCTCATGATTTAAACCCACTCAAAGAATATAAGCTCTCAGTTAAGAGCTCTTTTAGCCTAGACCCTAGACATATCTTACGATGGTCTACTGAATGAATAAAGTCTTGGTTAAGAGCTCATTTAACCCAGACATGTTAAATGCAATGGTCGTGGATATTCTTTGTATCCTGAATTGCTTGATAAGAACTGTAGTGGATATTGTTTCAGAAAAGAAAAGATTCTTTTGGTCCAACCATTTAACTCACAACAAGATATACATCATGACTAGTTGTTGAGCCAATCTATGGCTAGAGCAAAGCAGCCGTGATAGAAAGGAGAAGAAGATTAAAGAAGGCGAGATGAAAGAAAAAGAACGAAAAAGAAACATGAGGTGCAGATTTTTCAGTTTATTACTTTATCCTCTTACAGAACGCACAAAACCTAACATCCTTTTTTTTTTGGGTGGGGAGGGAACATCCCCGTTGACTAATACTAGAATATGAAATCCGCTTATAGGGATCTATCCAGGGAAAGAACAATTACAGGGATAACTTCATCTGTAAAAAGGCTAGCTTAACTCATATAACGCATGAAAGACTTTTCTAATAGGACTTTTTCATTGTCCATCTTCCTATGAAAATTAACAACCTCAATGCTCAAATTACAAAAACTTATATATAGGAATTTTGCAGCACTTGACACCTAAAGAACAAGTACTTTCTGAAAATGAAGCGCAAGGGAATGAATTCTCCATTTCATATTTAGTATTCTAGGTAACGTGAAAAGAAAAAGGCAAAAAGTTTTTAAGTTTTTTGAACGGTTAGATAGATTGAAAAGGCTCTATGTAAGAATAAGCAATGTTGTATAACAAAGAGTCTTGTCAGTTATCAGTTGAATGTCAAGATCCCCAAAAGGCTACTGTATGCATTACGTGGCTGCAAGGAAAAGGAACTACATGATCTTAAGAGCCCATGCGAATTTACCTTTCATGTTACCATATTTGGCAGTATCAAGTCGTGTAGATGTCCCAATACCATTGCAAGGCTAAGGGCCACATGTTGACAGGATATGCAACACAATACAGGAAGACAAGTTACAGTAATTATCACAAACAGTGAATGGAATCTAATTCATACCATCACTATTGCTTCACATATAAGCAACATGTTATCAATAGACAGCCAAGCAACTATTTACAAGTTGATAGAAGCCGGGAGTCCTAAGATGCCAGATGTTTATCCGTCTACTGAAGGAGTCATTAATTTAAGGGAATAAATACTATAGAATGAATCATGGACCATGAAATATGATTGTTTTTCTGAGGACTCCCTACAAGACTGACATTGCTCCTCCCACAATAAGACCATCATTCCACGACAATAGAAAAAAGCAATAAGTTGGCTAACTACAATCGCATGACAATAAAGTATCAAACTGAGACTACTGGAACTCTATATGAAGATCATCATTCCCATTCTATTGATTCAACTCCCAAGTGGATGGAATTTGGATAGAGAATCAAAATATAACACACCACGCAACTGCTCATACTGAATTGGTTCTTCACCTAATTTGAGTTGCAAACTGTGCCAAATATAGCTTTCAACAGTTAGCAATACCAAACATCCTATAAGCATGAGCCCTACAATAATATCAAAACTATCGACTAATATTTTATCCGCAACCCTGAATAAATATTATATTGGCTTAACTTCATGGTTACACAAGGCTGTAGCAAATATTGTATGTTACACATTGAACATAACCAAGTTTTCCTTACATTATAGGGACCCATTATTTTAACTTACTGCTAACCAAGTGAGCATACAACATCCTAGCAAAGTGCTTTTTAATTGCAACAATCATCACGGAACTAATAAACCTTTTCACAAAGACATAAGAAAATCCATATTCAGGGATCTCATGATTGCATGCAATCTCTCGGCAACAGAAACCAACATCATTAAATTCAGCAAACTGGGAGAACTCTTGAATTACTCCATATATTCTGTAATCAGCATTAATCATCTCCATGTTAGTTTCTTCGGGCATAACTTAAATCAGAATAGAATGAATCTACGATGAAGATGCATGTTAAAAGGAATAAGGCATTCTGCATCATCCAATCATAATACAGTAGGAGATAATCAAACCAACCGAATGGAGGTTTTCTCCTTTGTGACTCATATAGAAACTTTGTCCATCCATCTTCGTCCGCAAGAGAGAATAGCATCGACTCCCTCATTTTTCTTCCTCTCTTAACTCCCCTTCCTTCTTCTTCTTCTCCCTCTCAAACCCCCCTACCAATCGGTCGGTCTTCCACCGACAGTAGCAGTATACTAATATAAAGCTAGGGAGTGGTACTCAACAGAGAGAGTAAGGCACAATCTGTAAAGATTCAAACTGATACTACGGGAACAATATATGAAGACATCACGTAATTTTTTGCTTTCATTTCAAGCCCCCAAAAAAAAAAAAGTTAAAAAAACTTCAGAGGTACATTCTATAGGAAACCAAATCCTAAAGCACCTCACCCTTCAATCATCCTTAAATTACTAAACCAATCAAGTAACAGTCATCTCAGTAGTCGAATTAGGGTTAGGGTTAGAATTAGGTACTTGGAAAGGATCTGACGATCGAGATCCATCCTCAGATTAGGCGCCGACCCGTAAGTGAGATCGAGGAGCATCCTCTTCCTCTCCATCATATTCCTCTGAGTCTAAATCACCGCAAATTCAAATAAAGCAACAAAAATTAGGGTTTCTACCTTCAAAAAATGAAATTCTCATCAAAAAGGTTAGGGTTTTTACGGTCTCTCGAATGGACTCGAGCGGGTGAGCGCCGACGATCTCGCCCTTGACCCCATCCAATCCGAAGCGGAGGGCATCGTAGCTCGCGGTCAAGTTGTGCTCGATCGATTTCGACATTTTTCTTCTTTTTATTTCTCCCTCTCTCTCTCTCTCTCCTCCTTGTTTGATCTTTAATGGGGTTTTTGTTATAAAAGGAGCTTGAGAAACAAGAAAAGGTTTCGGGTTATAATCCATCTGCGTACCCGAAATTCTGGATCTTTAGCCCTCGGATCCTCTTTTATTACATACCCAAACCCGATCCGACTAAAATTCCCAAATTTTGCATATCTACCCGACCATTATTTCAACGTGGCGTGTTTGGTTGCAACGAAGTGGGTGGAAGTAAGGAAATGAATAAGTATAATTGCTCACTTTTCTTTCTATCCAAATATCGTAAAAAGAAAATGAGAAAACTCTCTCTCTTTTTTTTTTTTCTCTTTTTTCTTTTACATAATTACTTTCTTACTTTCATGGTGCTACAGTTAATTTTGTGATCATGTAAATCCCATTTGTAATAAGTTGTAACTCAAAACAGTTTATTTTGTGGTCATGTAAACCTCACTTGCATTCTAATTACAATCTATTTTTTATTTTTCTTAATTAATTTTATTTTAATATTATTTTGCGGTCAACTTTTTCACTTTCACTTTTATATTATCATCCAAACATCAGAAAATACATAACATTTTTCAAATCACACTTCTCAATAACATTCAAACTCCAAAAAACTCACTAACCAAAGTTTCAAAGGAAACTATTACTACTTTCTCACTTCCTCACTTCCTCACTTTCACCCTTAACCAAACAGCCCCTGTATTTAAATACCGAAATATTTAATTGACACGAACTTAGATATCTCTTACCTCTACTGTTATCATATTGTACGATAAAAAGCACTATTTTACTATTCATTTATATTTTATGGACATATGTATTTTCTTCTTTTTCTTCAGCTATGAAGCTGTTCTTTTGTTTTTCCATTAACATAACTTATTTTGGTCATCTCAAAACTTAAACATATACCTGAGATTCAATCGGATTACTTAATAACTCTAGATTCACTTACATGTAAATTGAGCCATAATTATGTGAATCCTCGCATATTGGCCACTCACTTGGATCTGAGAGTTGTTGCTTTGAGGTTACGGATTCGAATCACTGTGATAAGACATGGCCTGTAGAGAAAAAATAGCCTGATCTTCAAGGTTAAGGCTTTGACATGGTTGATTCATTCAAATACAATGCAAATCATCACTATATTGAGCGAAAAAGATATACAATTCCATTTATCACCAATAAGTGCAAAATTTGCAAAATCAAAATGGGACTGGCCTGGGCCTAGAGTTGTGCCCGGCTCCAAAATATTCGGGCCTTAAATTCGTCCTAACACTGGCCCTGGGCTTAATCTAGCCAGCCCAAACCCCAACCCCAACCCAGGTCCTGGGCTTTTGGGTGGGCCTTAAGGCTATTAAAATTTCCAAAAATATATATATATATTTTTTTTTCTCTCTTATTTCTCTCAAAATTTTCTCTATTTCTAATTTAATCACAAACGTTTTCTAAAGAAATTCTTATCTCAAATTTTAGAAATTTGCAAATTATAAGATAAAACTAAATTGTATAGTAATAATAAAATTAAGTGGAGAATTAATGTATTTGATATGATATTTTTACTCATAAGTAGGACCTAAAATGTGTATCCTAAGGATCAGGGTTGGGTCTAAGGTAGGCCCCAACTCCGCCCAAAATTAAAGCGGGCTTAAAATAACCCATATTTAATTTCTGACCAATTTAAGATCAGGGGCCTCTCATGCTAGTCCTGATCCATTCATGTCAAGAAAATATCAAATTTTCACTTAAAACTTACAAAGAAGTGTTGGGCCAAATTTTGTTAGTGTCAGTAATTTTTCACAAGTGATGTTTCCCTTTTTAAAAATTCAAAGCATTTATATTCACTATGTCAAAGATTATAATTCATCATAAAGTTAAAGAAAAGAAACTATGACAAAAGTATTGACCATTTTCTTCTGCATAACAAATTAAAGAAGCCTCCTAAATTTATTTGTGATATATTTGTTTCTTCAAAAATATCTTTACTTTTCATATAAAACTTTTATAATTAACATTAATTACTAAGTCACCCTGCCCTTTTATATGGTTCTCTCTACAAAATCTTAAGACATCATATTCATTTTATGTACCCAAAACATGATCAAATTGTATACCAAATATTTGTTGCAGGTGCTCTAAGTCTTGCTATTGCACATACCATCTCAGTTGAGTATAAAATGGCAATTGCATATAACATTGTTGTGGCCTAGGCCATTGTAGTTGAATAAAAGATTAATGTGGCATATGCTGGGGTTGAATAAAAACAATCAAGGGAAAACTTGATTTTTTTTTCCTACAGTGCTCATTTTGACCTACTAATTTAGTCTCACGTTGAATAAGATATGAGAAGGTAAGTGGTTTATATATCAAACATTCTTCATCTTATTGTTATGATTTAAATGATATGAGTTGGGTTACACCACACATGAAGGACTCGGGGCTCCATCCCAAAAGACTAGCCTGTTAGGTCGAGTTGCCCAAATCCTTATAAACCCAAGACCATCCCCACGTCTAGCCGATGTGGGACTATTTGTTCAACCCAAATCCCAACAATCCCCCCTCGAATAAAGAGTCTCCCTGCAAGCTCAACTATCTTCGCACCAGAAGATCAAATGCTCCATCGAGATCCAACTCTTCACTGCGTGGGGAGACAGCACGCCTTATGTGAAGTACCAACTGCAGTCGGTCACTCCTCTACATCGCGTGGTGGCCGGCACGCCCATTGTAAAGGAGCACCACTGCCAAATTTCTCGAGAGCCAAACATTAGCTTCACAGGGGCCTATTACTCCTTTTTGCGCCAGTGGGGTGGGCAGGCCCATTGCGCCTTTGCGCCATTGGGGGATCAACATCGTCGAACATCACCCACACACACAACTAAGTTCGGGGCATGGCTCTGATACCAATTGAAGGACTCGGGGCTCCATCCCAAAAGACTAGTATGTTAGGTGAAGTTGCCCAAATCCTTATAAACCCAAGACCATCCCCACGTCTAGCCGATGTGGGACTATTTGTTCGACCCAAATCCCAACAGCACACGCGCACGCCATGCCACGCCTCGCTAAGGCCAGCGACGCTGCGTGGGCAAGACCAACCTGGTTTTGCCTATTAATTCTTTTTCTTTTTATTTTTTCACTGATTCAACTTTCACTATGTCTCACGAGATTCGCACATTAGGTGAGAAAAATCTCTCAGCAATCTGATTGCATTTTGAAGCCTATAAATAGATCTCTCTCTGTCCAACAGCAAGAGACATAACACAACAATTTTTTCTTCTTTCCCTCAAACATTTCTACTACACTCATTTTGTAGCCTGAGAAGCTTTCTTTTAAAAATAAACTTTTTCTTCCAACTTAGTTGGCGATGGATCTTCATCTGAACAGAGACCCAGATTCACCCTCGAGCTGGATGTTGGACTATTCCGAAGGCTTTTATCACTAGTGGATAACGACCATGACAACGTCTGAGCGATAAGGTGGGTCCATTGTCTTCTAGGGTAGTATTTGCACGACTGCTCCCCAGAAACTAGCTCTTTCTTTCTTCTATTATTTATTTACTTATAATGATTTATTGCGGTAGAATTATTACATAATTAATTTTTTTTAACTTTAGTTTTTATTAAGTTAAAATTGTCTGGAAATATTGGAAACTACAACATTAGGAGCAATAAACTAGAAAACAATATTATAAATTTAGTATTATTCAGCACAAAATATTATGTTGCCTGCAGTTTAATAATAATTGTTAATTATGCTTATTCCATCTTTTCCCTGTCGATGTCGGGAGACGGCTAGTTAACATATAAGTGGTTCATGGTGTTGTTTGTTCAGAACAACATACACACTTTGATGTTTTTCTCGAGTTACTGTTGTTGTTAATAGTGTGATTATAGGGAGAGAGGATATAAGAGGAAATAAAAAACACCAGAAGAGTTTTTTTTAACTCATTGGAAAGATAGCACAGAGATCAGAAGCCAAAAAAGCGAGGAGGCAGTTTGCAACATGTGTCAGAACAGGGTCCGGTCGACTGTCCGGTCTACCGGCGTGCACTACGTACACAGGCGCAGCTCGGTCGATCGCCCGACTGACACTCAGTGCTCTCGGTTGGTCCCGGTCGACCGACCAGACGACCGAGGGACAAGGTCGGTCGACCGGGCCAGTCGACCGGGCAGGCGATCTGCTCTCCTGAACGAATTCAAATTTCTTTTCTGATTTGGAGACGAATCTAATTGAGGTTTTCTAAAACCCTGAAACTCTCTGGCTATAAATAAGGGTTAGAGCCCTCATGAATTATATTCCTCTGAAATCCTCAAGGAACAACTTGTAATTGATTGTTGAATCAATAAAATCTCTCTCTCTTGCTCTAAGGACGTAGACAAATTGCCGAACCTCGTTAAATATTGTGTTGATTTGCTTTCTCTTTTATTTCTCTGTTCTTATCGTGCGGGTACTTATCTGGTGTGTCTATCTCTATTGTTTGCGTTCCTTAAGTTAGTTGTTGCAAGGAGGCGCTAGGCGCAACAGTGATTGAATGTTGTCTTGTTGGCATCTTTTCATGATCTCCATAGAATTGATTTTTCTAAGTAACTTCTTGGAAGTCGTTTATCATTTGGATGGTTTTGCCTTTTAATTCTTTTTTTAATTTTTTTTACTAATTCAATTTTGACCGAGTCCCATGAGATCCACACATCGGGTGAGAAAATCTCTCAACAACTCGATTGTGTGCTCGTGAACCTCTCTTGCGGTTACAACTGCTGGGGTTTTTGAAGCCTATAAATAAATCCCACACTCCAGCAACAAGAAACACAACACACAATAATTTCTTCTTTTCCTCGAGCTTTTCTATTACACTTGAAGTTTTCTTTTAAAAATAAACTTTTTCCTCCAATTTAGTGGGTGACTAGATCTTCATCTGAGCAGAGAGCCAAACTCATGCTCGAGCTTGGTGTTGAACCATTCCAAATTCTTTTACCTCTAGTGCACAACGATCACGACAATGCCTAAGTGATAAGGCAGGTCTATTGTCTTCTAGGACAGTGTTTGGACTACTGATCCTCATGGGCCAGCTCTTTCTTTCTTCTATTAGGGTTATTTACTTGTGTTGTTTTTATTACAGTAGAATTATTACATAGATGTTGCATGTTTAAAACTTTAATTTTTAGCATGTTAAAATTATCTGGAAATATTGAAAAATAAAACAACATCAATTGCCCACACTGTTGTTGTGATGCACACCATTTCAAATTGGATTCTTCATATATATTGACACATACCCGGCCCGATTACAATTTGGGTTGGGCTCGAACTGTAGTTTCTTTAGTGAGCATTCTACGAGAACCGATACAAGATCAATGTATAATACTAGTACAATATCTTTAGAGAAAGAGGGCTAAAACAAGAGATAAAGTTTTTTAACTCTATGACAGGACTTCGATCGACCGGGCGGTCGACCGACATGCAAAAGGCTTGGGTCGGTTGCCGGCCGGTCAACCGATGTTACACGAGGAACAGAAACCCAGTTGGGTCAGTCGACCGGCGGTCGACCGACATTTCCAGTAAGTCGTGTAATGCCAGAGGACTTTGTGCGGTCGACCGAGTGGTCAAGCCACTTAGGTTGGTCGACCAGGTGATCTTCTGACAGTCGGGTCAAAATAAATTCTGAACCCAACCTGGAGATGTTTTGCGGGTTTCTTCTTTTCCCTATAAATAGAGGATGTGAACCCATTGTTAGGGTTAATAATTTCTAGAGAGTGTTCTTTAGAGAACCAATTATAATCCTCTTGTATCTTGTGTAAATTATCAATAGATTTATCTCTTCTGCCCCGGAGATGTAGGCATCTTGCTGAACCTCGTAAATCTCCATCTCTCTGTGTGTGTGTGCGCGCGCGCACGCATCTAAAGTTTATGTTCTTGACTTGCTCCAGCCCCAACAAGTGGTATCAGAACTCTAGGCAACGCTTATGCTAAGTTTGGTGGATTAGATCGTTGTTTGAAAGTTTTGATTTTCAGGAGCTGAAGCTTTTGTTGGATAAAAATTGGATTTTTATTGGATAAAAATCATTTTTTTATCAGATTGACTCTGGTCTATTATTGTTTGGTGGAGTGGACCTTTAGTTTGAAGCTCAGATCTTGGAGATTGGAAGCTTCGGTTGGATAAAAATCGAATTTTTATCATATTAGATCTCGTCTTCAATCTTGGTGGAGAGATCAATTAGAAACTCATCTTTGGGTCTCAATTGGAAGTAAAACTCTGAACTTTAACATTTGTAGTTTCATTCCGTTGTTGTTCTGTTTATGTGATTGTGGGATTTGGAGAAATAGCCAGAGAAACATCCAGTGGGAGTGTTTCTTTTATAGTAAAGAACGTTCATAATGTTCATCACATGAAGTTAGATGTGGTGAAGTTTGATTACACAAATAATTTTGAATTGTGGAGATACGAGATAATGGATAAGATGAATGCGCAAAATTTTGAGGATATTCTTGAGTTTCAAGAGAGGCCGACAGAAATAGATGAGAAGATTTGGAAGAGATGAATAGAATGGTGTGTGACATCATTAGGTCTTACTTAACACAGGATCTAAAGTATGACGTGATGAATGAGACTTCTATGAAGTCGATTTGGGAGATTTTAGCGATCAAGTACTTGACGAAGAGCGTCGAGAACCACTTACATTTGAAGAGAAGACTTTACCGTTTCCAGTTGAAGGGTAGAATCTCTATTAGTGATCACATTAACAACTACATGAACCTTCTAGCGGATTTGACAAATTTAAATGTAGTGATCGAGGATGAAGACAAAATGTTGATATTATTGAGTTCTCTCCCTTATGAGGGATATGAGACCTTTATACTTATCTTGATCAATGAGAGAACATCTCTTACCTACAGTGAGGTGACTATTGCTCTTGTGAACTTAAAATTGAGGAGGAAGAAAAAGAGTATTCTACCAGTGACACATTGACAGAGGTATTAACCGCGAGAAGAAGTAGTCTAAACCGAAGAAGAGGAAAACAGCAGAAGTTCAATTGGAAGCCCATGGTTGGTAATCATAAATTGGAGAAGGATTAGTGTACTTTCTGTAAAGAGAAAGGATACTGAAAAAGTGATTGTCCAAAGCTCAATAAGTCAAAGAAAGAGTCACGATCAGATGCCAATGTCGTGAGGTCAGATGGTAATAATTCTGACTCTTCTTGCTTTTCACTTTCTATTACTCCATCAGGTTGTCATTCAGATGCATCTGAGTGGGTATTGGATACTGGCTCGACCTACTACATTTGTCCCAGAAGGGAGTTGTTTGCTAGCTTTGAGGAGTTGGATGACAGTTTGATATCTATGGGAGATAATCACACATGTCAGTTGGTTGATAATGGTTCAGTTTGTATCTGGATGTATGATGGGACATTGAGAGAGTTGAAAGAGGTGAGATATATTCCTGATATGATGAAGAATATAATCTCAGTTGGAGCTTAGGAAGCGGAAGGCCTTAGAGGGACTATTGGAAAAGGCGTTCTCAAGATGTCTAGTGGCTCGTTGGTTATTCTGAAGAGCATAAGACACAACAATTTGTACTACTTGATGGATAGTATAGTTACTGGATTAACGTTTTCAGGATAGTTGGATGGCGATTCTACCAGATCATGGCACAGTGGGCTCGGACAAGTTGGCTTGAAGTCAGATCAAGCATTTGGAGGTACATTAACCTGTTGTTTGGAAGCACGTGACAGTTGTATTCTGAATAAGAAGAAAGTGAAATTCGACACCGATACTCACCATTTGCATGGTCTTCTTAAGTTGATTCATGTGAATGTTTTGGGTCTTACCAAGACTGCATCACTTGGAGGTTATCGGTACTTTATCTCAGTTGTAGATGATTATTTTAGGCATTGTTGGGTATACCCGATGAGACAAAAAAGTTGAAGTCCTAGAATTATTGGTGAAGTAGAAGGAGCTGATGGAAAATCAGATAGGTAGGAAGATCATGGTCCTCCGGTATGATCATGTTAAGGAGTATAAGGATTCTTTCCTGCAATTTGGCCAGAATAATGGTATTGTTACCTTCTTCACAAATGGGAAAGATAGTGTAGCCAAAAAGATGAACCGTGCCTTGCTGGAGAAGGTTCAGTATTTGTTGTCTAATGCATCGTTAAACAAATCATTTTGGGCTGAGGCGATTGAGTATGCTAGTCATCTCTTGAATAGGCTACAGACGACAGCGATAGGAGGTAAGACTCCTTTGAAGATTTGGTCAGGTGGAGCTGCTCGTGACCATGGTTCACTTAGAGTATTTGGTTATCCAGCATATGTTAATGTCAAGAAAGACATGTTGGACTCTAAGGTGAACAAATTGGTGTTTTTGAGATTCAAGAAAGACTTGAAAGGCTGTTAGTTATGGGATCCAAAAAACAAGAGTTTGTCTCGAGCAGATATGTCACATTGGATGAGGTTTCAATGGTGAAGCCTATCGTCTCCCAGCAGGTGGAGAAAATGAAGATCAAGTCAGAAATATCACAGCGGGTGGAGGTTGATGCTACTCCACATTGTCCAGTTGATTTAGTATCATCTAGGATTCCATCGGTCATGACACCGTGTGGAGATCAGCCTATATGGATACTGAGCATGTTGAAAAAGATGATTCAGATGCAGCTAGAGGAACCAAAGGGAATTCGCGAAGGTGGGTTGAAAAGAAGTATGTATCTTATGTTGATGAGGTTCATATGACTCGGCCAGTTAGGTTTGTTGCTGCAAAGAAGAGAGTTGCTTGAGCTCGATAGAGCTCATTTGTATGAACTACGAGAAGCTTGATCTCTTGGGCAGAGAGTACGTAGGCAGCCGTGATAGCGCAGCCGTTTGATGATGCAGCCCGTATGAAACTATTTGGTGTATTTGGGTTCTCAAGAATTGACAGCGGAAGCTGATTTAGACATTAGTAGAGGTGAAGAGTTGGACTTCACATAGAGGTGAAGTGTTGTGATCTCTATGAACATTTGATCTTCCGATGAGAAGATAGTTTAGCTTGCATAAGGGAGCGTGCATCCATTTGTTGAGCCAATATTGGTATTTGGTGTGCTCTATTCAGATTTGATTGGACCGTCTTGAAGACATTTGGGCTGGAGTGCCAGTGAGTTGGAGAGTCAGTGTTGGCCTACGTTGGATTCTTCTTGAGGTCATTTAGAACGGTGTACCATTCAGTTGCTGAGTTGTAGACATTTTCGTTGGTCGGCTCATATGGTGTTGATTCTCTTCGATGAAGTGTAGGGAAGGCATGTATAGTGCATTCCATTTGGATAGCTAAGATGAAATTTAGAATCTTTACAATTGATATTGGAGTTTGGAGAGAGTTGCCTGAGGGGACGACAAACTCAAATTGGATTGATTCGGCCATTTGGATCCATTGAATCCGTTTGTGAGCTTAGAGAGAGTTGCTTGTGGCGACGACAAACTCAATTATGGATTTAATCAATCATTTGGATCAGGTGTAATCATTTGAAATCAATTGTAAGTGTGTTGGCGATTCGTTTTAGGAACTGGTTGGTCCGTTAGACCAAGTCGAGATCATGTATCGATTTCACCGAGATCGTGTGTCGATTTCGCCCGGAGCGCTCAAACTGAGATCGTGTGTCGATTTCGTTAGGTGTTCATTGGAGTTCAGCTCAGATTTGAAAATTCTTCACCGAGGTGGAGAATGTAGAGAGAGGGCTAAAACAAGAGATAGAGTTTTTTTAACTCTATGACAAGACTTCGGTCGACCAGGCAGTCGATAGACATGCACAAGGCTTGGGTCGGTCGACCGGCTGGTCGATCGATGTTGCACATGGAACAGGAACCCAGTTGGTCGGTCGACCAGGCAGTCGACCGACATTTCCAGTAAGTCCTGTACTACCAGGGTACTTTGTGTGGTCGATCAAGCGGTCGACCGCTCACTTGGTTGGTCACAGGCGTCGACCGACAGTTGGGTCAGAACGAATTCTAGACCCGACCTGGAGCTGTTTTGAGGGTTTCTTCTCCTCCCTATAAATAGAGAATGTGAACCCATTATTAGGGTTAATGATTTCTGGAGAGTGTTCTTGAGAGAATCAATTGTAATCCTCTTGTATCTTATATAAATCATCAATAGATCTCTCTCTTCTACCTCGGAGACGTAGGCATCTTGCCGAACTTCATAAATCTTGATCTCCCTCTCTTTGTGTGTGTGTTTGTGCATTTAGGGTTTGTGTTCTTGGCTTGCTCTAACCCCCAACAATATCTTGTGATAAAAAGCACTTGATATTATTAACAAATTTTACTATTCGTTTATTCTATATAGACACATCTCATCTTAGTTTTCTCTTGCCATGGATCTCTCTCTTTTTTCATTGAGCCCTTTTCAAAGTATACATTCGAGTTATCTCATACTTTCAAAGAAGTCGGACAGTTTGTAGCTAATGTTCAATTCAATCATAAAAAACTTCAGGCTCCCATACTTTGAAAGCTCTTTCTTCCTTTTTGTAACAAGCATTCATTTATCAACACATAAAGCTTATTTTCATTACATAGAGTTGAACCAAGCGGTAGCTCAGAGGCGGCTCATCCCGCTCAACCACATCCTGATCGAGAGCGTGTTTGCTCGGAGTCTATTCTCAGAACCCGCAGTTCCATATAACGGATGACGAGAGACATTAGTCTCTTCAAACCTGTCTTTGGTACTGCTTGAGTAAACACCGGTACTACCAAAAAATATCATGCTTTGTTTACTGTGACTGATATATGACGTCTTATCTCGGACCGGGCAAGAGATACACAATTCCATTTATTACCAATAAGTGCAAAATATATCAGAATTCATGATATAGTGCAATCACTCATTCCACCAACAAGTGCAAGCACACCCAGGTCAACTTTTATTTCTTGCCAATTCCAAATTTGGCAAGAAAATCGACCACGCGATTCATTCACCAATTCTGGTTCTTCTTTCCATTGATTCATCCTTCAGTTCATCCACCCATTTTCCCTCCTCCATCTCTTTAAATACTGGAGCTCTCCTTCTTCACAAAACAAACACAAACAAACAATGTATCCCTCTCCCATTCTTTTACCCCTCCTCCTTCTTCTTCTCTCTGTCGCCCATGCCACCGTCGACGAGACCTGCTGGGTCGCCGCTGCCAGCCATTACTCAGTCAACTATGGTTTCTGCACCACCGCGCTGCGTGGCGACCCAGGGAGCGAGACCGCCAGCTGGAACGAGCTAGGACTCACCGGCGCGCAACTTTGCTTGGACGACGCAGTTCGTATCAGGTCCAAGATCGGCGACATGATCGCGAAGGGGAAGTTCAGCCAAAAAATGAAGGGGATGCTGCAGATGTGCTCAGATGAGGTGTTTAGCAGCCAGATTGATCTCTTAACTGCCGCAGTCGGTTTATTCAAGTCAGGAAATTTTAGCGGCGCGATGGAGAATATCGATACGGTCAGGGGGAGGGCGAACAGCTGCAGCGATATATTCTTCGAAGGGGGCGAAGATGATGTGCTGAAGAATGACGAGAGCCATTTGGATGAACTGACTAGGCTTGCTTTGTTTCTGATTTCTCCTTTGAAGGAAGATAGATTGCTTTTGGTTTGTGTTCATTGTTGTTGATTGACATCCATTCATGTTTCTGTTGAGAGATGTGATTATAAATTTGTGAAATAATGGTGTTGTATCATTCCATGTTCGTATTCATTTCAAATGATCTATGATTTAACGAGAAGAACTTTGTGTAATCATATTGAATATTTGCAAACTACATTCTACATCCTGGCTAGAAAATATCAATTTTTATTAGTCTTAATTTAAAAAGTAGTATTAAGCCATTTTTTGTTATCTATATTCGCTTTGTAAAAAGAGTATGATTCATCATTAGACCTAGATGTAACTAAAATGACGAAAATCCAATTCACTGTCGACTATGATTTTTTACGTCACTTCCCTCCAGTTCGATCCGGAGACTGAGATTACTGATGCTCATGGCCTCATGCTCATTCCGACTTATTGAAAGTGACTTGAATACACAAGCATGCATGCAAGCATACTAGTGTAGTTTTAATTAAGCCACCCTACTTCATTTTACCTACTACAGCCCTGTTTGGCCCCGCTGAAAAGCAACGTTTCAGCAACTTTTCAGCTGGTAGCAGTCTGACTAGTATTTGGTAACCCAAAAAGTAACTAAGCTGTTGAATCAAAAAGCACTTTTCAGTTGTTTATTGGTTAAGCGGTTAAGAGTAGCTTTTAAAAATAAAAAAAAACATAGGCGGAACTTATTCAGTGGACAAAACTAACCCTTAAAAAAAGTAATATTACAAGTTTGCCAATATATAAACAAAAATTAGGGTTGAAATAAAAATTACAATAACTTAACAACAATTCAGCAGTTTTAGAAAGTTCTTTAGCAAATATAAAAATATCAGACAACACAGTATAGTTCAGCTCAGCTCAGCTCAACACCTTACATTCAGCACAACACAGCTCAGCAGGTGGGGGCCAAAAATGGCCTAAACCTATCCTAAGAATTAAGTTAGCCACCCTATAAAGATAATTCAACCACCCTAATGAAACAGACTTGTATGAGGGCTGATGGGGATAGGTGTTGGATATTGATGGGTTTTGGTTCCTATATATAGGAATGTTTTGGATGATGAAATTGCAAGAGAAAAAGAGAGTAAACTGAAGGCTTTTGTACACACTTCTATTTTTTTCTCTCCTTCATTTTTTTTTCCTATTTGTAAATTGAGTATTTTGAGTTTGGGTGAGTGAAATTAGAGTTATAATCTCTTTGATATTTTTAGACTCAATGCTTTCAAGGCACCAACAGAGATTAGATTTTTCTTCAATTGAGGTACATATATCACTTCCCTCAGTTCCCACCATCTCATCAAACATCTTGATAAGGACTGTACTTATCCCTTTCATGTTACATAGACGATCATCACCCATGACAACAGAATAACTATCTAGCTTCTCAAATCTAAAAAATCAATCTCTATTAGGACACACATGATATGTAGCACATGTATCTAGTATCCACTCAGAATCACCTGAGTAACCAATAGTAGGAGTAGTGACCAAGAAAGAGAATACCTTTAAGTCTGAGTCTGAGTCTGATCCATCTGCCTGTGAAGTACCACTAAATTGTGTGCTGACCTCCTGTGCGATATTTGCCTCGGCCTTCGACTCCTTCATCTTATCTTTGATCCTTAAACAATCAACCTTTCAGTGTCCCAACTCTTTACAGAAGGCACACTGGTTCTTCTTCAGATCTTGAAACCTACTCTGGACTTTGATTTATCACGATCGCCTTTGTATTTCTGACTGAAACTTTTGACTCTTACCGTCAATACTTCTACTGATGTAGTATTGAAAGACTCTTTGTCTTTGCTTCTCAATTCATGATTAACAAGAGAAGAAGAAACTTTATTATACCCAAGGAATTGTTTACCTTTGATTAGAGTGAGGACTAAGGCTCGTAGTCTTCGTCAGGAAGAGAATTCAACAGGATCAAAGCCTTATCCTCCTCTTTGATCATCACATCCACGTTAGTCAAATCTACAAGAAGTTTTGTGTAGTTGTTATTGTGTTCACCGATCGAGATTCCTTTCTTTAATTAGAAGTGATAAAGCCTCATCTTCAGGTGCAAGCAATTCTCAATGCTCTTGATCAGGTAATTATTCTTCAGCCGCGCTTTGATCTTCTACCAAGTCTTGGGCACATCATTTACCTTCAAATTCTGTGCTATTTTCTTCAGTGAGTTAAAAAAATTCTGCCAACAAAATTTTACACTCTTTCACCACAGGACTCATTGGCATGCAACTTTGCTTAGCAATGCAATGTTGGGGAGACAAAAATGTCTCCACCCAAAATCTATGTGAGATTATAATGAATAGAAAATACGAAATAAACTAGCAACAAGCACACGACAAGAACACCACAATTTTAACATGGCTCGGCCGCAATCCGGGCCTACGTCCACAATGCAAGAGAGAAATATTTCACTGTAATCAACACAAAGAGAAAACCATACAGTTTCCTCTTAACCAACAAGAAGCTTGAGGAGCAACAAAGTGAAATGGGAAAAAAAATAACTTAATGCCTACAATACACCCTACAATACACTCTATCGAAGACATGCACTAAATATTCTTTATGGTCGATCTCCTCCTCTCTATATACCTTCATGCTTAAGTGCATAAAGATATTCACAAAAAAGCTGAATAGATCGAAGACAGGAGGTCTACCTTGCATTATGGAAAGCAAGAATGTAGAACTCTAGCAAGATCTACGAGAAGACAACATCATCCACAGGAAGCACTCTTGTGAAAGGATCCAAAACAAGGATAGTATGTATATTGTACTTTTTATGGTCCGCTTATTATGTTTATTTGTTTATGTTTAGATCTTTGTATCGTATTTCTACATGATACTCTTTTTATTGAGTGAAAACGGTAGGATTTCTCTTCCATTTCATTAATAAGCTTTTAACGAAACAACCCAACAACTGGTCAAGCTAGTTTAGATATAGCATTACTATGTCCAAATTTGAGTGAGGGGCTCAGTTGTATTTGTAACCCATCACCATCAAAATCAAGCATTAGAAGCATGGTTCTCATTGAGTCTAAACCTTGTTTGATGTCAACTAAGAAACGAATTAGTTATATATTGTAATAGATGAAATAAAGGAAGATTTTAAGAAGTGACTACTTAGTCAACTACGATTTCTGCGTCGCCTCGCTGCACACCGACCCAAGGAACGAGATGATCAGCCGGAACGAGTTAGGACTATTAGCGTGCAACTTTGCTTAGCAATGCAATGTTGGGGAGACAGAGAGTTTTCAGCCCAAGATCTATGTGAGATTATGATAAGTAGAAAATGCAGAATAAACTAGCAATAAGCACACAACAAGAGCACTGAGATTTTAATGTGCTTCAGCCATAATCCGGGCCTACGTACACAATGCAAGAGAGAAATATTCCACTATAACTAATAAGAAGAGAACATCATACAACCTTCTCCAAAGCCAAAACAAGCTTGAGGAAAGTGAAATGGGGAAAAAAAAATACAATTTTATCTCACTGGTTCCAATCTACCAAAACCACTTGCAAAAATCATCTCCCGAACAAGGTAGAAAGACCCACTCTCCAAGATGGTGTGAAATTTTGAACAAATTAACTCAAGTGAGCACTTGTGAGAAACCCTAGTTGCTTCCCCTCTTTCTCTTCTTCTTTCTCTCCAATACTTCACCTTTGTGGATGAATGATAGCAATCTAGAATGATAACTCTCTTTTTTCTTTTGACTTAAGTTCCTTCATGACTTAAGTCACAAATCCTTTTCACATCGGTTGAACCAACTTGACTAAGTGATCATATCTCTTGAACTAAAAATTACTAATATACCGCCATTGGTCGGTGAAAAACCGCCGATGGCGGCAACGGTGCTGTGAGGGAGATGGAGAGGGAAGGACGGAGATGAGAGGGGGGGAGAGAAGGGAGAGAGGAAGAAGAGCGCGAGAGGGGCAAAAGGGGGAAGAGTGGGGAGAGGAGAACAGGGGAAGAGGCGGAGAGCCAGAGAGGGGAGGGGGAAGAGGGAGAGGAAGAGAGTGAAAGAGAGAGGAGATAGACATACGGATGGACGGACAGACAGGCAAACAAAATTTTTGGAGTAGTCACGGGAAAAAACCTCCATTCGGTCGATTTTGACAAGAAACTCAAGTTGAGTCCACTCATAGGTATGGACCCAAACCCAACATGCAACCGGCACCATGTCCAAGATCGGTTACATGATTTTGAAGGGGAAGTTCAACCAAGATATGATGAAGATGTTGCAGATGTACTCGTACGAGGTACACAACAACCAGATCGATCTCTTAACAGGCACAATCAATTTATTTAAGTCGAGAATTTTTACTGTTGTGCAGGCGAATATCAGTTCGATCAGGCAGAGGGCGTACATCTACGACGGTGTTTTCTTTTGAAGGGGCGAAGATGGTCTACTGAAGAAAGATGAGAGCAATTTGGATGGACTGACTAGGCTTGCTTTGTTTCTCATTCCTCGTTTGAGGTGGAGATAGATTACTTTTAGTTTGTGTTCATTCTTGTTGATTGAGATTCATTCATGTTTCTCTTGAGAGATATGGTCATAGATTTATGAAATAATGGTGTTATATCCTTCCATATTCGTATTCATTTTTAATGGAATCAAATGATCTGTGATTTAACGAAAAGATCTCCTTTCAATTAGCTAGAATATGTTACTTGAATGAAAATATACCTTGTGGAATCATATTGAATATTTGAAAATACATTATGTGTTCTAGAAAGAAAATATTAATTTCAATTAATCTTAAGTTACAATGTAGTATTGAGCCAATTTTTTGTTAGTGTCAATAATTTTTCACAAGTGATGTTTCACGCATAAAATTTAAAGCATTTATATTTATATTCACTTTGTAAAAAAGAGTATGATTCATCATAAAGTTAAAAAAAGAATCTATGACAAAGGTATTTACAATTTTCTTATAAATAACAAACAAAGGAAATTTCCTAAATTTATTTGTAATCAAGTTGTTTCTTTAAAAAGAAAATCTTTACTTTTCATATAAATTTTTTATAGCAAACATAAATCACAAATCGTCCTACTCTGTTATATGGTTCTCTACATAACCTTAAGACATCAGATTTATTTCATATATGGTCAAAATATGATCAGATTTGACACAAACAAGCACTACAATTTACCCAATTGATAATATAGTGCATCATTATTTTCATCTATCCATTTTCCCTCCTTATCATTGTTGGATTCTGGAATCAATCTGACAATTAATCAATATCACTGAAATATCAACAATCTAATTCCAGGTCGGTAAATATCAGGTGGGAGGTTTTCCGTTCAATAGAACGTTCCTTAATGTAAGAATCACCTTTCAATTTCCTTCCTTGGTTAAACACCAATTAGACTGATATATATACTGAATATCAGTATATCCCCTGTATAAAGAAATTAATTCACTTATACAGTACTTGGAGTGAGGTACGCTTAGAGCGAATCTCCTTAAGACAATTACGTCCCCCGCACCGGTGCTAACGGGTTACTGGACGCTGGTCTCCCAAGATACAACACTCCTTCACGGTATTTGGATAGCACTACCAAATCACCGTACGGTCGAACCGTAGTTAACCAGTACCTTCACAGGATTGTTGAAGCAGCGGGACAAAGACAAATTTCGGGAGAATATTTGCCTTTACTTTGGAGGAGCACTCACTGTAGAGGAAGCAGCGGGACAAAGACAAATTTCGGGAGAATATTTGCCTTTACTTTGGAGGAGCACCCACTGTAGAGGAAGAAGGAAGGTTGAAGAATATTCTTCTTCGGAAGTCCCAGATTCAGACAACAATTCTATTAAAGAATCTGTTGAATTTTCTGAGCCCTCTTTCAGAATGAATTTTTGCAGAATCTCTTTTGAAAGTCGCTTCGAAAACTGAATTTCCCACTTCTCGTTGGAAACTTCAGAACTTCACTTCCCAGTTCAGAACGCAGAACTTCACTTCCAGTTCAGAACGCAGAGTAAGAGAGAGTGTTTGTTTTGTGTGTCTTAGAATGAGAGAACGGAGCGCTATTTATAGCGCTTCGGGAGGGGCAGATTGGTCCGAACCCATCAACAGTTGCAACGGTTCGGTCTGAACCGTTGCAACGGTTCGGTTCAACGTCGCAACCGTCCACCGCCGCAACAGCCGTTGGCGGGGCGGTTTGGATCCGGATAGCGGAGCGGGTCCGGTGGCGGGGCGGTTCGGATAGCGGAGCGGGTATGCTTGCAACCCATACCCGTGAGACCTGATTCAAAAAGAACCAGGCCGGGTAGGGAACCCGAACCCAGGCCCGAGCCCGGCACCGGCACGGGCGCCGGCGCCGCCAGCGGCGGTGCGCGCGCGTGCGCATGTGCGGGCATGGTTCCCTCCCAATCGCGCGCGAAAACTCCAAGTACCCAAAGGGCACACCCTTTGTTCTCAATTTTCTCTATTTAAACACTACGAACTTTCATCCCATGGCCAATGTGGGACTAAATGCTTTTAGCTACCTTTTGTCCCATTTTGGCTTTGAATTAGGCAATCTTTAGACTTGAATATCTCATTCATTCGAAGTCGGAATTGAACATGTGAATATACCACGTTCATCCCCAATGGAAGGAGAACACACTCCAACCATCATCCAATTGATTCGATCAACGGATCTCGCCGTAATTCAATTCAAAGATTCACATATATATTCTTCATATTCCAACAATCATTAGATTCATCCATCCATTTTCTCTCTTTGATTGGTGGAATTGTTCAAGGTCGCGGTCTCGATCGCCGACCCGGCGGATACTGAGACGCATTGGTCACGGCATCTTGAATCGTTCTCGGGCGACCACGCAAAATGCTACATAGAAAGCTCAAAAATTCTGAAAAATTCATGATAAATCTTAAAAAAATAAGGACATCAATACTTATGTATCACATGTCTAAAACATATCACAAGCACACTAAACATAAAGAGAATGCATAAATACATGCGTCGTCGATAGAAATATACTAAAATAAATGCATAATATAGTCAATGCCACAAAATACATACATAAATACCAGCATAATATAGTCATTTTCACATTAAATTATGATGAGGTACAAAATCATCATTATAATTATCCCTGTGATAAATAGAGAAACTGGTACTATTACTTACAGATCTCTGAAGTTGTGGTCTGTATATGTAGCCATATCCTACGCCATAATATTGGCATGATCTCAAACCCAAACCCTGCATATGATCTTCTACACTATGATAACCCCGCGAGTAATTATTATGTCCACTCGAATAATCACCGCTAGAACTCGAATCAACCAATCGATCCAAATGTCTACGCTGTTGTGAAAATTCCTGATCAGCCTCCATGATCTGTATATTATATAGCATAATAATTTGGATCTCACGATATAGCACCACCTCCTTGACTTCCATCAATACCATAAGTCCCTCTATTAACAACATTGTTGCCCCGATCACCGTCATCACCATCGTCGTCGTCATCATCACCATCTTCACCATCATCACTATTAGAACTGGATAAAACCATCACATCTTCACCATCATCATTTGCTTCTCTTACACCTCTATTTTTCTCATTACGACGTATACCTTCATTGAAGAGGAAGAATTTTGAAATGACTTTTCTAATTTTTTTAACATTCTCCGATGAGAACATGTTTTTGATTGTTTTCTGTTTTGATGCGAACATGTTTAAATTAAATTAAATTTTAAATTTTAAATTAAAAAATATTTTAAATTAAATTAAAATTTAAATTAACTAGATCATATCTACTTAAATTAAATTAAATTACTTTATACTATATTTACTAAATTAGCTAAATTAACTAAATCATATCTACTTAAATTTAATTAACTTTATATTATATTTACTAAATTAAATAAATTAACTTAATTACTAAATTAACTACTTAAACTACTAAATTTAAATTAACTACTAAACTAAATAAATTAACTAGGAGAGAGAGGGAGAGAGATTGGAAAGAGAGAGACAGAGGGACAAAGATACAGACAGGGAGGGAGACAGAGAGAGGAAGAAATCGGAAAAGAAAAGGATGGAGAAAGGGAGGGGGGAGAGAGATCGGGAGTGAGAGGGGGAGAGATCGGGAGTGAGAGAGAGGGGGGGAGAGATCAAGAGTGAGAGAGGGGGAGATTGAAAAGAGGGACAGACTGAAAGAAAGAGACAGAGAGAGATCGGGACACACGCGCACACACACACACAGAGAGAGAGAGACTCGGGGAGAGAGAGTTGTTTTTTTCCTTTATAGAAGAAGATGGCAACTGCGGTCTTGCTGGAGAAGGAAGAGGGCGACCGAGTCAAAGGCCCACGGCATCCTCGCGGGCAAAGGAAGAGGGCGAACTTCTTCCAGATCTATTTTTTTTCATTTTTAACTAACGGGCTCACAAGTCTACAACATTCTTTGACCGACTCGGAGTTGACTCGACTTTGGCTCGGTCGACTAGACCGAGTCAACCCGAGTCAGCCCCGAGTCGGCCAAATCTTCTGATGGGCGGATCGGATCTCGTTCTGGTCGCAGAGGCCTTCAACCCATTTACGACTCAGTCGAGTCGTAACCTGATCGACCGAGTCTTTGAACTGGAAAACCAAAGAAAGGAAAGTTTAGCTGGCTCCACTGTATTAGTTTTTTTTCCTGAGTTCGATGTGTTTGGTCTCAAAAGCTGTAAAGCCATTACTCAGTCAACTATGATTAATGCGCCACCATGTTGAGCACCGACCAAGGAGCGAAATGGCCTTTGTTGTAGCAGTGGGCTTCTATTACAAAAGATGACAAGTACGGAAAGAGAAAAAAACAAATATCAAATATAAACTAAGAGGAACAAAGAGGACAACACATCAGTAATTAACGTGGTTCGATCAATGTGACCTCCATCCACGGAATAAGACAACAGGAAAAATTCACTAATCAAAAAGGGATAATACAAAGAGATTACAATACTAATCTCAGTCACCCAAGACCCACAAAACCCAATTACACTAAGTTTTAACAAGAGGGAGAGAGAACATGAGATGAGAACAAGAAGGGCGAGAGCAAACAAAGCTCAGCTCAATTCTTCTCTCCACTTCACTTCGTTTACTTATATTCTCATGCAAACTCAAGGCCTATTTATAAGTAAAAAACTTTATCTCCCAACTACCAAAGTTAACTCAATCTCACATCCTTTTACACTAGTTGAATACTTTTTCATCCTTAACATTCAAATCATAAGTAGACAACTAGGTTGCTAGAATAGATGGGCTAACATTTTACTTAAAAACTTTCATACAACTTGTCAATCTTTGTGGGATGATTTAACTTCTCATGCATGCTTGATTTGTTGTGGGTTGATGCATGCTTGTGCATTCAAGTCACACTTAACAGCCAGAGGGAACGAGCTGGGACTGAGCAATGCAATTGGTACCAGGTCCAAGATTGCCTACATGGTCGTGAAGCAGAAGTTCAGCCAAGATATGAAAGAGATGTTGCAAGTGTGCTCCGACGAAGTGTAGGACATTCAGATCAATCTCTTAACGAGCGCAGTCAATTATTCAAGTCGGGAAATTTTTACCTGTGCGCTGGCAAATATCGATATGGTAGCGACATATTCTTTGAAGGGGGCGAAGATGATGTGCTGAAGAAGGACGAGAGCCATTAGGATGGCCTGACTAGGCTTGCTTTGTTTCTCATTGCTCTTTTGAAGGAAAGATTGCTCTTGGTTTGTTCATTCTTGTTGATTGAGATCCGGGCATGGTTTGTTGGAGGAGAGAGTACAGTAGAGGAAGTGAAGTCATGCCGGGTGCTGTTGAAGATTGCCAAGGAGTCTACGACGAAAGGCGAAGGAACAGCGGGCAGGAAAAAGAAGCAGCAGCAGAAATTGACAGAGGTCGGTCGACGGACCGGTCGACCGACGTGCACGAGGTGCACAGGTCTGCTCCCAGGTTAGCCCGGTCGACCGGACCGGTCGACCGAAGCAGTTCTCTGTAAGCAGGTGAAGTCTCTGTTGGAGACCGGTCGACCGGATCGGTCGACCGAAAGAGGGTCTCTGAATCAACCCAGCTCTCTGTTTGCTTCGGTCGACCGGGCGACCGGGTCGGTCGACCGTGAGAGGGGAGTCGGTCGACCGGCCGGTCGACCGACAGTCGGGTTTTGGGCGAAATCTGCTGTTTCGGGAAATTATGTATTTAAGCCCTGGTTGTAATTTTCTAGGGTTTAAGGTTTAGAAGGCTTTGAGAAAGTAAAGCTGCGGACTCTCTTGTGTTCATAGAGATCCAGAGCTATTGTAATCCATCTTCCATAAAGAAATCTCTCTCCGTGGATTGCCCCGAGGACGTAGGCAGGTTGGCCGAACCTCGTTAGATCTGGTTTTTGCGATTGGTTCTTCTTCTAGTTTTTGGTTTCATTGTTTTGGTGTTTGAGATCTGGTTGGATCTTCTAAGGGTTGTTGTCTCCGAGCACAACAAGTGGTATCAGAGCATCCAGGTTACGCTTTGGGATATTCTGAAGATTCGAAGGGCTCCAGATTGATCAGGTGGAGATCGTGTGTCGATCTCAAGTCAGAGGCATTGGTGTTCAAGGAGATCGTGTGTCGATCTTAGGTGGACACAGGGAGGGCTCATTGAATCAGGGGTGGAATAGATCTTGTGAGAAACTCAAGTTAGGGTTTCAGGTAGAGGTAAAAATCACTTTTTTATCTCAGAAATAGATCTATTTTGCAAGTATTTGATCTTCCGCATAGTTAGAGGGTCAAGAAAAGGATCTCAATGGCAGAGGAATCTAAGTCTGTTAAAACAATGAACAACTCCAGGATTGATGTTGTTAAGTTCAATGGAACTAACAATTTCGGGATGTGGAGGTGTGAGGTTATGGATGCATTGAATGCACAGAACCTCGAGGACACGATCCTTTTGGAGAAGAAGAAGGACACTACCACTGATGATGAGTGGGCAAAAATGAACAGGTCGGCATGTGGCCTGATTCGCTCATGTTTGTCACAAGATATTAAATATTCTGTTCAACATGAGAAGTCAGCAAAGGATATGTGGAATACCCTCGAGAAGAAGTACCTGACAAAGAGCGTGGAGTCAAGGCTGCAGCTTAGAGCAAGCTGTATTTGTTCAGGATGCAGAGGGGAAGCACAGTAAATGAGCACCTCAACAGGTTTACAAAGCTTCTTACGGATTTGCTAAATGTGGATGCCATTATAAGTGAGGAAGACAAGTCAGTCGTTCTCCTGAACTCTCTTCCACCGGAGGAGTATGAGATATTTACAATGACATTCATAAATGGGAGGCAAACCTTGAACTATGATGAGATATCGTCAGCACTGATGAGTTTGAGAAAAGGAAGAATGAGAAACATTCTGGAGATCTAGTTCATCAGCAGAGGCTTTGGAGGTAAGAAGCAGAAGCTCATCAAGGAAAGGCAGGAGGTGAGAGGAAGATCGAAGTCAAGACCGGCTTAAGGGATCTTAAGAAAGACCAGTGCATGTATTGCAAAGAGTTTGGGCACTGGAAGGTTGATTGCCCAAAGTTCAAGGGGAAGAAGAAAGAGTCAAATGTTGAAGCAAATCTATCAAAGGTGAAGAAGACTCAGAGGAGTAGTTCACAGGCAGATGGAGAAGATTCAGACTCTTCGGGATTCTCTTTTTCAGTCAGTACTCCCAGTGTCAGTAACTCATTCAAGGATGAGTGGATTATGGATTCAGGAACAACATACCATGCATGTCCAAACAGGAGCTGGTTCACCAGTTTTGAGAAGCTGGAAGGTTGCTCAGTTGTGATGGGTGATGATCACTCATGTAGCATGGAAGGTGTTGGTACAATCCCTATCAGGATGTTTGATGGGATGGTATGGGAGTTGACAGGTGTGAGGTATGTACCTCAGATGAAGAGAAATTTAATCTCCTTGGGAACTTTGGAAGCATCGGGCATGTTGATATCGGTTCGAGATGGCGATCTCAAGATGATCAAGGGCTCGATGGTTGTGATGACGGGCGTCCGCCGAGGAAATCTATACTACTTGAAGGGTAGTACGATTACAGATCAGGTGGAGACTTCAAGAACAAAAGAAGAGGATGGCCCGGGGATTCAGCAGGATAAAGCTGGACAAGAAGAAGAATCTTTGCGAGCTCCTGCAAAGATTAAAACAGTAGAAGGTGCTGCTACCTGCAAGTCTGAAGGTGGACACAGGGTTCTGGAAAAGAAGAGGGTGAGTTTTAGCACCAGTTCTCACCATGAAGAAGGTCTACTTGATCGTGTTCACTTGAGTATATGGGGACCTACTAAGACGGCATCGCTTGGAGGTCACAGGTACTTTGTCTCGGTAATTGATAGTTCATCTAGGCAAGTTTGGATATATCCGATGAGACAAAGAGGTGAAGCCCTAGATGCGTTGAGGAAGTGGAACGAAAAAATGGAGAAACAGATAGATAGGAGGATAAGGGAGCTTCATATGGCAATGTTGGAGATGACATTGACCAATTCCTACAGTTTGGCCAGAACACAGGAATTGCTACACACTTCTCAACAGGTACAGATGAGTTGGCTAAGGATGTAGTCCGTCCCTTGCTGGAGGAGGTTCGGAAGTTATTGTCCAATGCAGGATTGGACAAGTCGCTTTGGACTGAGGCGATTGAGTATGCTAGCCATCTCAAGAATCAAACGACTGCGATAGGAGGTAAAGCTCCATTAAATATTGGTCGGGAAAAGCTCTTCAAGATCATGGTGTGCTGCGGAATTTGGAAGTCCGGCTTACTTCAGTGCCAAGAATGGAAGGTTAATCCGCAAGCAAGAAGGTTTGTCTATTTGGGTGTCAGGAGAACAGCTACAGGTTGTGGGATCCCAAGGACAAAAGGATCGTGATGAGCAGAAATGTCACATTTGGAGAGGCTTCAGAGTTGAAGTCCAACGTCTCTCAGCAGGTGGAGAGGATGAAGACCAAGGGAGGATCGCAGCGGGTGGAGGTCGATGCTACTCCATCATCTCCAGGTGGTTCGGCATCAAAGGAGACTTCATCGGAGGTGACACCGGTGGAGATCATAGTAACAGGAATGATGCTGAACAGGTTGAAGACATTTCAGAGGATGTCGAGGTGTGTGCAGCCATTGGAACCAAGGTGAGACCACGTTCGTGGTTAAAGAAGGATGAATCTCAAGCTTGTAGACGCGACAAGCTCAAGTTGAAGGCCGTTGCTCTCCATGATGGTCAGGGAAGATTCATATGACTCAGTCTGACAGGTTCACTGCTGCAGGAACAGGTACCATTATTCGAGCTTGATGAAGCTCATTATAATGAACTACGGTTTGGCTTGATCCTTTTGGGCAAAGGTACGTAGGCAGCCGTAAAGGCGCAGCCATTGGTGATGCAACTCTTATGAAGCTAGGGTTGGGTTCTCGAGAAGTTGTTTGGACCTTCACATAGAGGTGGAGTGGTGTGATCTCGAAGAACATTTTTATCTTCCGAGAGGAGATGTTGAGCTTGCATAAGAGGGGTGTGCATCCAGTTGAAGCCGATGATGTTTGGTGTGCTCTTTGCAGAATTGTTTTTGAACCGTCAGTGGAAGACAGGAAGACTAGATATGGCTGGTCAATTGGAGAGTCAGTGTTGACTCATGTGGAAGTCTTCATGAGGTCGAGAAGTTGCAAAGAAGGAGCCAAGGTTGATGATCGGCAGGTGATGAAATTCTCCTAAGGTGAAGTGTAGGGAAGGCATATGTGGTGCATTCCAGTGGATAGCTGAGCTGAAGACTCCAAGCTGAGATCGTGTGTCGATTTCGTCCGGTGCTAGTGAGCCGAGATCGTGTGTCGATTTCGCCAAGTAATAGACCGAGGGTTCGTTGGATGTCGGCTCAGATTTTGGAATCTTCGCCGAGGTGGAGAATTGTGGGAGAGAGTACAGTAGAGGAAGTGAAGTCATGCCGGGTGCTGTTGAAGATTGCCAAGGAGTCTACGACGAAAGGCGAAGGAACAGCGGGCAGAAAAAGAAGCAGCAGCAGAAATTGACAGAGGTCGGTCGACCGGACCGGTCGACCGACGTGCACGAGGTGCACAGGTCTGCTCCCAGGTTAGCCCGGTCGACCGGACCGGTCGACCGAAGCAGTTCTCTGTAAGCAGGTGAAGTCTCTGTTGGAGACCGGTCGACCGGATCGGTCGACCGAAAGAGGGTCTCTGAATCAACCCAGCTCTCTGTTTGCTTCGGTCGACCGGGTCGGTCGACCGTGAGAGGGGAGTCGGTCGACCGGCCGGTCGACCGACAGTCGGGTTTTGGGCGAAATCTGCTGTTTCGGGAAATTATGTATTTAAGCCCTGGTTGTAATTTTCTAGGGTTTAAGGTTTAGAAGGCTTTGAGAAAGTAAAGCTGCGGACTCTCTTGTGTTCATAGAGATCCAGAGCTATTGTAATCCATCTTCCATAAAGAAATCTCTCTCCGTGGATTGCCCCGAGGACGTAGGCAGGTTGGCCGAACCTCGTTAGATCTGGTTTTTTGCGATTGGTTCTTCTTCTAGTTTTTGGTTTCATTGTTTTGGTGTTTGAGATCTGGTTGGATCTTCTAAGGGTTGTTGTCTCCTGGTGTTTGAGATCTGGTTGGATCTTCTAAGGGTTGTTGTCTCCGAGCACAACATGGTTCTGTCGAGGGATATGATTATAGATTTATGAAAATAATGGTGTTGTATCCTTTCATATTGTTCTTATTCATTTCTAATGGAATCAATGATCACTGATTTAACAATTAGCTACAAAGTTATTGAGCCATTTTCTTGCTAGTGTTTAATGATTCCTCACAAGTGATGTTTAAGCTTTTGTATTTATATTCTTTCTGTAAAAGGAGCATGACTTGTCACAAAGTTAAAGAAAGAGTCTATGACAAAGTATTAACAATTTTTTTCTAAACAACAAAAGGAAATCTCTTAAATTTATTTGTGATCTATTTGATTCTTATCGAATATATCTTCACTTTTCATATAAACTTTTTTTTTTGTGGTAAACATTCAATTTACAAAATCACCCTACCCTTGTATGTGGTTTCTCTACAAACTCTTAAGATATGATTAAACAGTACACTAACAAGCATTACCGTTTGTTGACTATGATTTCTGAGTCACTTTCAGAAACTGCGATTTAGACCAAAATGTTATAGACATCTTAGGCTGTTCGAATTCGTATTTGAATCTGATTCCATGATCAATGCCTGACTCCGATGATACAATTAAATCTGCAAATAATATTATAGATGCAGTAGCAAAGCTTTATGTCGCGAAGATGAGAGAATGAATGTCGTGCGGCTACTTTACAGTGCATGATTGGTCGTAGAATCACTGCAAATTGTCTCTGTTGATCCATTACATTTCTGATAGAACCTCCTCTGTGTTATTTATGTTTCGTGCAATTCTGTCAGTCGAAATGTTGTTGATTTGTTGAAAGCTTGAAAAAAATCAGCTCATGAGGGTGCACAGGTTTGATTCTAACAAAACTCTTGAAATCCAGAGTCCTGAAAGAAATAAGAGTAACAAAGAATACATCAAGGCATTATGTTCCTAACATGAAAACGATACAGAATCTACAATCTCTAGATTTGGAAAAGTCTGACCATGTTCATGTCACAGAATCAACCAAACAGACTTATTACGCAATCTCTCTTTTTTGCAGCATTGATGTCAGACTTCATTGGATAGAGATTTCACAGTCATCTTTGGCTGCACAGAAAACTGGATTTAATCCTGCAATCAACATCATGACCATAGAGAAATTAGATTGCAATAACATAGAACATTCCAATTAGGGGGCGAAAAAGAAAACACAGTTTAAACACTTACCCTTTTTGTTCTCGGAGAAGTATTCACGTACCACCACCGCGGCTGTGAATGAACTGCGGCGGCATATACCATTGCGGCATTGCACGCAGTTGCACATACTGTTGTTGTGGTGCCTGCTGCTGCACATACTGTTGTTGTGGTGCATACCATTGTGGTTGATTATAAGATTGCTGTGGCATATGCGCCGGTTGCTGCTGCACATACAGTTGGTGAGGTGCATACCATTGCGGTTGCGCATAAGATTGTTGTGGCGTATGCGCCTGTCGCTGCTGCTGCACATACAGTTGCCGAGGTGCATACGGTTGCGGTTGCACGTAAGATTGTTGTGGCGTAGCGCCTGTCGCTGCTGCTGGACATACAGTTGCTGAGGTGCATATGGTTGCCCACACATAAGACAACCCCTGCTGCTGCCAATATTCTCCTGTCAGCGGTTTCTCACCGCAACTTCTTGGTTCAGATGCTCATTCCCACTCGAAACATTCACTTGTCCTGAGGTTCCTGGATTCCTGATTCATCAACGGACAGCTTGTCTTGGGCTCAGATTGAGTACTTGAACTAGAAGGAGCTGAAGCCGAACAGATTCGGATCAAATCTGCGCGTAAATTCTCACAAAGATTTTGATCCAACCATCCTGCAGCATACAAACAAGGGCATTTCAAGAAACTGCGATAAGATAAGAAATCTGAAAAAAAAAAAAAAAAAAAAAAAAAAAAAAGAGGAGAAGAAAAAGAATTGCAACATACAATTGAACATAGGGCTTGGGACATGTCTGTCAACAAGTCTGGATGTTCTTTTAACAGCAACCAAGCCATTGTCTCAAAAAATGTTTGCCTGTCAATTCTGCAACAAAAAAAAAAAAAGAAAAACGTGATTATGATCAGAAATTACTTGGCTAACTTCAGATTCAATCAGAATCAGACCTCTTATCCATAAATTCACAGAAATGGCAGCAAAATTCCTCAAATTTTGGTCCTATTAGATCTTTCAATCTTGTGAGAAAAGCCAATGTATCACGATAATCCTTCGGTTTGGTATCAGCGTTTTCACCCTCTTCCATCATTGAGCCTTGCCCTTCTCCTGATGCCAAGAATCCAAGAAGACTCATGAATGAAATCTTGACAGGGTTGTCAGATAGGGAAAAAATTAATCTTAAAATTTCTCATGTGAATCAGAAAAATTCTCCATTCTTTGAACTGAATATGAAACAAGAAATAAAGGCTAGAAGCAAACTGGAGCATTTTCTCATCAAAACAAGAAATAGAAACAAATTTTTCAGAGAAATTGTTAAAAACCATCATGCAGTCTATAGAAAAATCTGAAGATTGACAGGAAATACAAAATTCAAAGAAAATGAAACAAGAAATAAAAAAACTAGAAGATGACTGAAGCATGTTTCTCATCAAAACAAAAAAACAGTACCAATTTCCAATAAAATACTAAATTCAAATAATGTTGCTCAAAAATAAGCTTGACGGCATGCTACACGAATGAAAACTGTTCAAAACTGAAGCAACTTAGATATCAACCAAGACTAACCAAAACTGAATAAAGATTGACATAAAAACATTAAATACACCACGAAATTCTTCATATAAATAATGACTTTCAAATCAAAACTGAGAAATTCTTCGAAGAAAGAATAAAGCAATCAAATTCATAAATATTGATTGATTTTCTTGAATTCACTTCTCTGAGAAGCCATTCCCCTCGTCTTTCCTTTTACACATCGAAACAAGAAATATTTGATGTTTCTTATCAAAATAAGAAATGAAATAGAACCAATTTCTAAGGAATTTTAAAACCATCATGCAGTTTATACAAAATCTGAATAAAAGATTGACAAAAATATTAAATTCAAAACATCAGGAAATTAAAAAGAAAATGAAACAAGAAATAAAAACTAGAAGTAAACTGAATATGTTCTCATTAAAAAAAAAGAACTAGAAAGAATACCAATTCCAAGAATATACCAATTCAAATAATATTGCTCAAAGTTAGATCAGATTAAACTTGGTGACATGCTGCACTAATGAAAACTGCTTTCAGTGAAGCAGTTTACGTATCAACATAGATGAATTAACTGAATAGAGATTGACATAAAGCATTGAATGCCCATGTAAATTCTTCATTTTGAAACGACTTTCAAATCAAGACTGCGGAATCGAAGAAAGAATAAATCATAGAATTCATAAAGTTGGATCAATTTCCATTGATTTGCTTAACTGAGAAGCCATTTCCTTGTCTTTCTTCTTATTCATCAAACAAGAAATGTTTGATGTTTCTCATCAAAACAAGAAATAAAAAAGAATCAATTTCAAGAAATTATTAGAACCACCATCCAGTTTATAGGAAAAGTTGAATAAAATATTGACAGGAATGCTAAATTCAAAACATCAAGAACTTAAAGAGAAAACTCAAATTGGAAGCAAAGTGAAACATGTTTCTCAACAAACCAAGAACTAGAAACAGTACTAATATCCAAGAAAATACTAAAATCAAACAATATTGCACAAAATTAAGACTAAATTAAGCTTAGCATACTGCATTAATGAAGCACTAAGGATATCAACCAAGATGAACCAAAACTAGATAACAATTGACATAAAAGCATTGAATACACCCTGAAATTCTTCATATGCTGAATTGACTTTCAATCAAACTGGGAAATTCATAAAGAAGATTGATTTCGTTGAATTCGCTTACCTGAGAAGCCATTTGCTTGTCTTTCCTCTTGGTCTGTTTGCACGATTACTGGATGAAACCTTCGAAGGATTTCTTGATGGTTCTTGCAGAGGCTGGCTCTCTTGCAGAGAGAGAGAGAGAGAGAGAGAGAGAGAGAGAGAGAGAGAATGTGAAGGCTTCCTATTTAAATGAGGGAGAGGGAAATAATGTTAAGGCTTCCAATTTAAATTGAGCCGGGTTTCTTTTCTTGGAGGCTATTGGCTCGGTTTTTTCCATCAATGCTGATAAATCCAAATTGTGTTGATTACCCATTAGCCCAACCCAAATAAGACCCGAATCCAATCAACTCTTTAAGTTCAATTATCCATTTCTGTCCTAATTAAGTACCAAATTAGCTTTGCTCAGTCAATACATTATAGTCTATCAATCATCACAGATAGTCTTATTACGGATATCTCTATCATATTAAATCTTTTATAGCTCTATTCCTTTAAATTTCACATTTTTCAGTTGCAGTAGTCCAAATATCTTAGAGAAATTTTTTAAGTAGATTATAATTTTATACGCAGCTTATTTCATATGCATGCGTTTTAGTGAATCATTTGCAATCAATAGTTGATATAAGTTACAGGTAATGACACAAGTTAGGATGTACTCAGTAATCTTGAGCAAGTGAAAAACTTGAAATATCCAATGATATTGAGATTGATGATGTGAAAACTCTCTTAATGTTGCAGTT
>JAVJIF010025973.1:0-72916 GCA_038442645.1 Agave tequilana
TATAAATCAAATATTTTGAATACTTTTTATACATCCATCGCCCAAAATAATTTTAGCGGCACACAAATGCAATCGGCGTCAAATTACATCCCGATCCCCTCCCTCACGTGCACGCACGTGAACTCTCCCCTCTCTTCCCGCTCGCCCAAAGCAAAGAAGAGTCGGCTGCGGGCCCCACAGAGATCTCCCAACGGTCGAAAAAGTAACGTTTCCGAAGGACTCTCTCTCTCTCTTAAGGACACCTCTCAACGCTTCTACCTCTCTCTAACGTCTCTCTCTCTCTCTCTCTCCCCCCCGCTCTCTCTCTCATCCTCTGCAAATCTCTCTCTCTCTCTCTCTCTCTCTCTCTCTCTCTCTCTCTCTCTCTCTCTCTCTCTCTCTCTCTCTCTTCTTCTTCTTCTTCTTCTTCTTCTTCTTCTTCTTCTTCAAGCTGCTGAAGGACAATGGAGCCCGCCGACATCGACTGGAAGAACATCGAGTCTCGCTTCATCCGAGACGAGACCTACGAGCACATTAATGCCCCAATGTGGCTCGACCTCTCCGCCCCCGACTCCCCCCTCCTCCGCCGCCGACGACGCCTGGTTCTGCCGCCCCGAATGCCGCCACCCAAAAACCGCAGACGACTTCCTCAAACTCTCACCCAGCCCAAAATCAGTAAGCCCCCCCTTTCTCTCCATCAACAAATTCAACAACCCAATTCTAACCAAGATTGCCCTTTATTGATTATCAGATCAAGCCCATCAGAATGCCGCTCGGCGAGAGGAAAAGTGGCGGCCTGAGGTATGCACGCAAAGGTTCTGATTTTGTAGTTGGGTTGGTGAATTGCAGAGCAATTTGATTAGTTTCTTGATTTTGGGTTTCAGGGATGGCAATGCCAACGCCAGTGCTATCAACAACAGCCTCAAGAGGCGCGGGGCGATCGCTTCGCTGCTTCTGTCCTCATCTTCTCCGGCTCGTGAGCCAACGAAGAACGGTAAAGGGAATGTCAAGAAGCATAGAGAGGATGCCGAGAATCAGGACCCAAATCTTTTGGTGGGCAATGGTGCTAAATGGAGTAATGGAGCTAGTACTACTAGCAAGCGGCCGATGAAGACTTTGAAGGAGGCGATCAAGTTGAGCGCAGAGAAGAAGGGAGTGGTGGTGAATCAGGAGGAGCTGAGGAGCAAGAAGCCGGTGCCGAGGCTGAGGAGCACGCTGTCAGCGAGGAATCTGTTTTCAGGGAGGGACATTTGGGGCAGATCTCGGAGTTCTGCCATGATATCAAGAAGCTCGCGGTGGGAAAGGAAAAGAGCTCTGCTGCTGCTAGAGAAGAGGCTGAAGAGGAGAGGAAGGCCTTAGTGGATGCAAATTCAAAGTAAGTCTGAATAAAGAGAAAAACTGAAACTTTTTGTTCGCGATACGGCTAACAGGTGTAATTTGAGTATCCTGTGATTGCAGGGGAGATGATGGGGATGGATCAGTGAACGTTGAGATTGAGGAGAACTGCAAGAAGAACGGCGATGAGAAGTTCTCATCGGTGTTGAAGGAAGTGAGAGCATGCCCTCCTACTCCTCAGAGGTTCCCTTCCCCTTCGAGCCGTCGCCTTTGGGGCACCAAACCTGCAACCAGTGCAAGCTCCCCTCTGAAGAAGTCCCTTAAGCCTGTAGCAGCTCCAGTAAGTGATGAACACCACTCAATTTGTTGAATCTTAGTTCAATAAATGCATTTTTTCCATTTTATGTTGATTTATGCTGCTCTATATGATTGGTGTATGTATGATCAGGAGAGGGGGATACTTCAGGAGCTGGATCAGGGAAGAGAGGAGAAGAGCGCGGCGGCGGCCGCCAACGACAAAGAATGCAAAAGGGTTTCTGCTGCTGCTGCCCCTGTAGCTGCTGAGAGTGAAGGGAGCTCAATGGATATGTTCTGGTTCTTGAAACCTTGCACTTATTTGGTCCAGTGAGTGTGAAGTTTATGTCATGAGAATGAGATACTGATAGGCAGTTACTGAGAGAAATGGGGGGATACATATTTACAAGCATTGTAATTTGTCAAGGATATAGGACATACAAATTTGTTTTCAGTGGCATGGGGCTTCACTTAGGAAAGTGATGATTCATTATTGTTTTAAAAAGGATGTATTGAATTGTGTGTAACCATTCTTTTTGTGTGAGGGAAATAAACATGTCATGCAAGTGTGTAGTTTTCGTGAGATTCATTGCGTTTGAATACATAAGAAAAATCTTCTTCTACTTATTTAAATATCATATTTTCATTTGATGGTGTTGGAAACTTTTCAGCCCCTCTGTTGAGCTTTCCCCACTTAATGAATCTTTGCATGTAACTGGTAGATGTGTGGAGATGATGATTTGCTTCTGATGTTTGTAAAACACTAGCTTGAAAATACATCATTCTAACCACTAGTAAAAAAAAGTGAAAAAGTAGGCCCATGTTAGCAATACAAGAGAAAAGGTACAATCTATAAAATAAAAGTGAAAGAAAAAGAAAAAAACTATTAACCAAAAGGTTCGGTGCTGTGTAAAAAACGAAATATTGTTGTTGAACAACATTTTTTAACATCATTCTAGGAAATTAAAATATGGGGATAAACTCGCAACTAATGAAAGTAGGGATGTAACCCATGAAAGTTTCAATACAGTCCTAGTTTCAGTAACAATTTCATTGACATCAGTAACTGGATACAACATTAACGAGTGTTACCTTAAAAATAAACAACAACAACAACAACAACGAAGCCTTTATCCCATTTTCTATCAGGATGGCTTCTCAAATTAAGAATTGTGAAGGAAACTTAAATATAATTCGTTCTTAGCATCTTGTATATTAAGCCCCTGAGCAGGCTGGCTTCTGGACTATTTGGTGGTGTGACACAGTCGCCATGCGAATATCAGCAGTATAGATTCCAAGTGGTCTGGAATTCATGCAGGTGGAAAATCCATCAGTAGCTGGGTGTCAACTTTCCTTGCTCTTTCTTTACCTGCTGCAGGGAGTTGCAGCATATTCAAATTAGTGTCGGCTCCTTCCATATGAAAATGCTAAAATTTATTGGCTACGGATCAGGATGAGGAAAAATGACGCATCTCATGTCAGAGATGGAAGTGAAATACCATGTCAGAAAATAAATAGCCATCTCATATTGTCATGCTAATCCAACAGTATAATGAAGCACTGAACGGAATGAAAGATGGTTTTACAACTAACAAGGAGAATGCCTTCTAAAAAAACCAAGATGGAGTTAGTTCAAACTTCCCACTCATATTTTTAAAAGGTAGCGTTCGGATTAAGTTCTTGAACAAGTTATACCCGCACATAAATGAGAAACAGGAACTTACCTTGAACTCGGGGAATGGCTCTCTAACATAGAAGTAATTCAAGAATGCGGAACACCAGGTCTGAGATCAGAGGTACTTGGATAACCAAGGGAGTTCCGGGCAATCCTTCAATGCGAAAGCAACATCATCACTGCCAAACAACAGTTCAACCAATAAAGCATCAGCATGCAATGTTCAGTAATAAACCAGAGGTAAGGAAAATGGCCATGTCAATCAGCATAGAGAAATGTTACAAATTTTTTTATTAAAAAAAGTAACAAAAAAGATAACTCATTTTGTAATCTATCCAATGAAATTTTCTCCAATTACAGAAATTACCAAGTCCAGAGCAATTAAAGAGAGTCAATGCTAATATCAAGAGAACTCAAAATTTCACAAGTCAGGAGATAGGTGTAGAGGTGTGCCCTTGGTTTAGCCTTTTTGTTAATGAAAGCAGACTTGAATTTAAACAGTTAACTAGTCACACATCAAGCTGTCTGGAAACAGAAACTTTTTTGTTTAATTTTTAGCTTTAGACTGTTTCAGATTATTTTGTTTTAAGTCATAGAGGTCCACCTATTTAAGTTAAAGATGGTATATGGCTAAATTGTTCAACTGTGGAGCCATTAGCTCTAAGGGAGTAAAGTTTCTTGATAATAATTGGAACTGGAAATAGAAGAGAAATCTTGTTGCAACTGGCACTTTAAGAAACCGGATACAAGGAAGTAACCTAGTTGTAATTGGCACTTTAAGAAACCTGATAAAGGATAATCATGCATACTTCCGCACAAGATAATCTTGAGATTGATTGTAGATTGAGGTGCCATGCTAAACTGAAGATGAACAGTGGATTATACGATTTAAACTTCAAATGATATGATGTAAAACTTGGATCACAATCACCTTCAAACAGGAAACTTAGAGCATAAATTTGGATTTAAAAAACTGGATAGAATTTTAGGTTTCCACCCTTTATACGAGCTTCACACCCAAAACTTAAGAGCAAAAAAAAAAAAAACTCAAGAATTTAATTGAAAATTAGTGAAAATTTAACATTCAATAATAATCCCAAAGAGAAATCTAAGGGCCTTTTTTACAAGCTTTACAAAACAAAAAAAATACTTCTAGAAAATAATCGATGTGATACTAAACACCCACATAAAAGAAACACCTATTAAAGTAACTATCTAAAATAAAATAAAGCTAAAACCAAAAGACAGCAGACACGCTTTCTAGATCTGCAATAGACTCGATTGAGCCGTCCTCTAAGCACTGTGATGTCCTCATCAATTCCCCCGGAGTGAGAATAACTCGATCTTGTAGAGTGTGTGGTGGGAAGATGTTGCCAGCTGTGGTTATATTCCAGTAAGTCAAGGTCAAGCAATCGAAAGTTCTCCATAGTAATTAAGAATTTTCTGAATCAGGTCTTCCTTTCCACTTAGTGAGATACCATCGTGTTCCTTCTTTATAGAGACAATCTGATCATTCAAGATAGAATCTATATTTTCTTCTGCATAAGGCAATTTTGGAGGAAGTGGAGGTAACGGGAAACCTACAGAAAAAAGGTCTGGGTAGGCTCATGCACGAATGGATTAGAAGGGTAACCAAAGTACCTTTGTATGAAACCAAAGTCTTCAACATTAAAAATGCAACTGATGCCAAAGCTCGATGGGAGATCCACCACATAAGCATTTAAATTGATCTTCTAGTCCTGCGTTTCGCGCATGTAATTTTTTCAAATCTCAGGCGGACCATCACATAATCACTGACATTAAATATTCTTAAACTATGATGTAAATCAGCATTATTTTTCATTATATTCTCTCTGATCTCCTCATGTAGTGCACGTATATGAGATGCAAATGTCGATGCAGAGTCTGATACCCTAGAATGATGATGAGCCATGCGAACTAAATCGATTAGTTGACTAGATTTAAAACCAGTTACTATTTCAAATGAACTAAGACATGTAGTCATATTGACAGAACTATTGTATGCAAATTCAATTATAGGCAAAATTAGATCCCTTTTCAAATTTCCCCAATGACACCTAATTAGATTTTCTCAGATTCTATTGACTGCCTCAGTTTGCTCATCAATTTGTGGATGAAAGGCTATCGAGAATTTCAGTTCGGTTCCCATCTTGTGCCACAGTGTTTATCAGAAATAGCTAACAAACTTAACGTCCCTATCAGACACTATGATTTGGGCAACACATGCAATTTGATGACATGATCAAGGAAAAGGACAACTATCTGTGATGCATCTGAGGTTTTAAAATACAAAATGAAGTGAGTAATTTTGGAGAATCTGTCAACCACTATTAGGACAACGTCTTACTTTTTCTACATTTTTGACAATCCTATTATGAAATCTAAGCTCATGTTTTGTCAGGAGCAACTGGGCACAGGGAGAGGAGTGTAAGGCTCAGCAATATTTTTTTTTTTGTTTGGCCAGTTGTCACGTTCGACACTGGCCAATGATCTTAGTGACATCCTTCTTCAAGCTCAGTCAATAGAATCTATGCTCTACAGTCTCAATCGTCTTGTTTTGAAGTGTCCAGCCATACCTCCAGTATGTATTTCCCAAGAGAGAGTCCCTGAGGGACGTATGGGGATACATAGCTTACAGAATCTGAATAGATATCCATCTTGTAACAAAAATTTATCCATCTCTCGAGCAGAACCATCCTATAACGTGACATATATTTCTCCAAAGTCGGGATATGACTCATACTCCTCTTAATCTCTCAAATCCAGTCACTTCTGCGCTCATAACTACTAAAATCATTACATGTTGACTGAGCGCATCAGCGATCTTGTTCTCAACTTTCACCTTGTGACTGAGGACAAAGGTGTAGTCCTGAATGAATTTCACTCACTTATTGTGTCTGGCATTTAGCTTTTTTTGAGAGTTAAGGTATTTCAGCACCAAATGATCCGAATATAGCACAAACTCCTGTGATAGCAGATAATATCTCCAGTAGAGCCTAAAACATGCACAAATGCATAAAATTTCTTGTCATATGTGAAATATCGTTATCGGGCGTCATTTAATTTCTCGCTGAAATAGGCAACAGGATGGTTCTCTTGACTCAACACATCACCTATCGCAAACTCTGATGTGTCACATGTAATTCAATCATCTTTGAAAATTTTGAGAGATGTATAACAAAGGCTTCTGTTATCAACCTCTTCACTTGAAAGCTTTGCTGGCGGTAAGAGTCCACTGAAATTCCTCTCTTCAAACAATCGGTTATATGTGTCATAATAGCGCTAAAGTTCTTTATGAACTGACGGTAAAAGTGGCTAACCCATGAAAACTCCCGACTTCCCTAATCGTTTGAGGTTGAGGCCACTCGTGATTACTTTCACCTTCACAGGGTCCGAAAAGACTCCCTCGGATGAAACCACAAATCCTAAGAAAATAACCCTCTCTGTACAGAAAGCACATTTTTTTGAGTTTGCGTAGAACTTCTTAACCTGGAGTGGTCAAAGGACTTGCCTGATGGTATATATGTTGCTCCAGAGTTCGATTGTAAATAAGTATATCATCAAACTATACCACTACGATTTTACTGATAAATTGCTGAAACAATTGAGTCATCACTCTCATGAAGGTACTAAGAGCATTAGACAGTCCAAATGGCATAACTAACCATTCATACAACCTATCCTTGGATCTTAAAGTAGTTTTTCATTCATCTCCTAGCCGAATTCTAATTTGGTGGTATTCACTCTTAAAATCAATCTTGAAAACAATTATGACACCTGACATCAAATCCAGTATATCATCAAGACGGGGAATGGAAACACGATACTTGACAGTTATTTTGTTCATTGCGTGGCCATCCACAACATACAACATGTGTCATCCTTATTTGGCGCCAAGAGTCTGCACACGGGCTCAAACTTTTTTGATGAATCCCTTTCAAGTAACTCTAAGAACCTATCGTTGTAACTCTGCGTGCTCCGCAGAGTTCATTCTTTAGTGAAGCAGGTATAGTAGAGTTGCTCCTGGGATTAAGTCAATGACATACTGAATGTCTCGTATGGCGGCAATTCACCTGACAAATCTTTTAGGACTTTGAAAAACTCTTCAAGAATTGGTTTAATGTGCCCTGGAATTTGCACTTTAGCTTCTGGCTCAGCTTCTCAAACCACAAGTGCATAACAAGTTGAACCCTCATTCAAACTCCTTTCAATTTGATCATGATTAATCAAGTTCATTACCATCTTTTTTGCTCTTATCGCCCTTCTTTTATGCAGCTAGTATATTCACTTTTCCTTTATCTTTATCAACTTTCTTTTCTGGAGTTAGTGATTTAGGTTGATTCGGCATTAGTTTCACCTTCGTGCATTTATGAACGAACGAACAGAGGTTGGTACGTCTATATTTGTCACATCTAAGTCGAACAACCATGACCGTCGACCAACATTCATAAGGAGTATGTCACACCACACGTTATGTGCGTGGCAAACTGGATGAGAATTTGACATCTCTTGAACTTCTATAGATGTAGTGTCGACCCTTATAAGGATTTGAATGCTTCATCGGTTTCATCCCTAAGGTGGTGATTAATTTTGACGCAATGCGTTGATGCAACTGCCACTATCTACTATAGCCATGCAACTCTTATTCCCAATTTTTGTGCAGGTTTGAAATATGACAATTCTTCTCCAATCGTTAATTTGCTCAGGTTGTGCTAAGATGCATCTGGCTACTTCTAATTGGGCTCCTCTACACTAAGTGTCTGGTTCATCACTCCCATAGCTTTAATACAACCATTGAATTTACATTCTTCAGCAGAGGCATCTGGGTCATCATCCTGTTGGTGCACAATCACTTTTAAATTATGTTCTTCTATATCTTCAATGAAAACTTCTACTAAGAGGATTTTGTTTTGACTCGGACACTGGCTGGCAAGGTGTTCATACCTGTGACATCTATAGTACTAAGTTTGCGGGTTAACCTTCGCTGATTCATTATATGTTCTCCTCTCGAGGGTTGTCAGTTTCACACTAGAAGAACCCGCTGGTTTAACGTTAGAAGAATTGGAGGCATGTTTGCTCGGGGCAAGAAAGGATCAGCTAAAACTAGACTTCCTAGCATTTGTAGTCTCAGAGCTATTTTTAGAATCAATTTGATAGAAGTAAGATCCCCTAGACTCATCTAGATCGGTAACTAGCTGATACGCCTGCTTTAGAGTCGTGATGCCTCGAGCGATGAGTTCTCAGCAGTAATCATCCCTAAGACCTGACCTAAACTTATATAGGGTTTATTCGGGAGACTCAAACTCGATTGCACGGCACCAATTCAAATATTCATCAAATTTAGCGATGTAATTGGTGGCCGATTTATTTCCTTGAGTCAATCTATTCCACTTGTCCAGTAATTTAATTTCTGACTGAAGGACAGTAGAACTTCAACTTAAGCTTCTCTTTCATGCCCTCCCAAGTCTCCATTGGATCTTCTCTTCTATATCTCATAATCCTCTCAAGATTTTATCAACATTATCCAGTTTGTCCCGTTAGTTTCGTCATGGCAAATCGAATTTTCCTAAACTTGGACATGTCATGCCAACAGAAGTAGAGGTCAATGCTAACTGCCAGTCTACATAACACTGAGGATCTAAGTGTCCGTCGAAAGGAGCATCGACTTTTACACTTTTGATATATTGGGCATCAGTGTCAGTCGTATTGTAGGTTGAGCTCGCTCACTCTTAGGACCTACTGTCATTTCGAGACTCATCCTCCTCAGTGGTTCGCCTTCAATTGATTTCTAGCCTTTCAAGTCGTGTGGCTAAATCTCTACAATTGGCATTAGCTTGATCTCTAAACTCTTGCAGTCATTGATCCATCCGATCCATCCTAGAAATGAGTGTGTTAAGTGTATTCTATAGTTTAAGGTCTATTAGTGCAGAAGTGTCTCCTACAGAAAAAATTTACAAGTTCTAATAGGCATGCAAGTTCCTAACTAACCCTAAATGCAAACTACCCTAAGATGAGATATATGTTATGCAGGAGAAATCAGAAATAAGATAAATGGCAAATGATACTAATTTTAAGTTTATATAATCAACACGTGATTAAGAAAATATAATGTTGTGATAGTGATTTAACTAACTGTGCTAACACGATAAATTCTAGAATCAATCCATGAGATCACTAATTCAAGCAAATTTAGTTGCACAATTAATATCAATTAAGTTGCCACTCAAGGTCAGAATCTCACAACTCATTATTTAGTGAGCAGCAGTCAATAAGTTTTACCTTGTGATAGATTAAAAGAGCTAACTATCTCAATTAAATGGCAGAAATAACTGAAGTTGTTTTCAATAATTACCTGGGAGGCGATTGAAGCTCGATCTGGATGTGACAGTTATAGATGCGTAGCACTGGTTGTCACGAATCTGCTGCTTCAAGAATGGCCCGATTTGGACTTGAAACGGGCTAATGGCCCCTCAGAATGTGGTTGTGTCACTGCTCATGTGTTGGACTGAGTCAGATTGGGCTGACTCAGAGCTTGAGTTGACTCGGATTGAGTCAAGCTGGTTTGGACTGAGTAATGTTGGGTTGGACTCAATGGGTCTGGTCGAGCTCAGGTACGTTGGGTCGGGTTTGGTTGGATCTGACCACTTGTACTTGATTAACCCAACTTGATTTGAACCTCAAAATCAGATCTGATTTGGTCATATTAGGCTTGATCTGAGATTGATCGGAGATCGAGAACAAAGCTCGATGGTGACACGGTTGCTATCGGCGATGGAAGGTGGTGGAGCAATGGTGAAGGAGATCAGATGTTGATAGCAGCGGGCGTCTACTACTGTCGGCGGCGTTGGGGAGGAAGTAGCGGTGAAAGGCGGTGAGGTTGGCAGGTGCGGTGGCGTCGATGGGTTTGATGGCGTTGGAGTTGATGTTGATGATGGCGGTGGCGATGACGATGATGGTGGTGTTAGATCGGAGTTGATTGGGTTTGATGGGTTTAAGAGGTTGGTGGAGATGATGACAGAGATCATGGATTGGTGGAGATGGTGGTGGCTGGTGGTTGAAGTGATGGGGGATATGGCAGGTGATGGCGGCGGCGGCGTGATGGCGGGTGGTAGTGACGGTGGTGAAGGTGCCCTTAGGGTTAGGGTTTCGGTGGGAAAGAAAGGAGAAGTGAATAGTATTTTTTGAATTCGACTAAGATATCAGTCGAAATTTTTAGTAATTTTTTTTGAAATAGATCAAGGATCTAGATCTAGGATTTTGAAGAAGCTAAAAGAAAATTTGAAAGAAAATTGAGATCAAAGCTCTAATACCAAATTGATGTAAAACTTGAATCGCAATAACCATCAAATAGGAAACTTAAGGTTTAAAATTTGAATTAAAAAGCTGGATAAATTTTGAGTTTTCACCTCTTGCACGGGCTTCACACCCAAAACTCAAGATCAAAAACTCAAGAATTTAACTGAAAAATAGTGAAAATTTTAATCATTCAATATTCCCAAAGAAGTCTAGGGCTTTTTTATAGGTTTTACAAAAAAAAAGGTACTTCAAGAAAATAATTGATGTGGTACTAAACACCCATATAAAAGTCACATCTATTAAAGTAAAACAGGCTAAAATCAAAGTTTCGCAGCACGCCGCTTTCTGGATCTGGAATAGACTCGATCGAACCGTCCTCTAAGCGGTGTGATATCTTCATCATAATACCTCTGATGTTGATTAATGAAAACTCCATCACCATCAAAGATTCCATCAATAGGTGCTAGGTAAGGAACATAAACCTAAGTTGAGAGATGGTCCAGAGAAGAATTGACTAGTCATCAACCGATAGCCAATCCTACTCCTATCAAGTCCTTGACCCAGACAACGAGAGGCAAGGAAGAGGCCGTATTATAGAAACAAGGCAATCGCTTGGTGATAGCTATCTTATCCAGTTTTAAGCTAAACAACCGTTCATACTAATCCAAATGAAATGATTCAGCTGTGATCACTGTTACTCGTTCCTAATCTGTCTCTACACATGGACCGACACAAATAAGCATTATGAGATGGTTCAGCTAGGATTACCCTGATCCCATCCTATTCTCGATACCTTGTGCATGAACATGTATGCAGGCCACAGAAAAAAGAAAGAAGAAGAGAGTCAAATTCCGTCCAAGCTTGTTGATCAATATGCGGTAAAAGGTGCCGATTTGGTCTCTGAAACTGGAAAGAGTTGCCCACACATACTGCCAAGGCTTGAGAGCAGCCACCAAAGAGGTTCCATTTACAGTTCAGTAGAAAATCGAGTTCAAATATTTTGCAATAAAATGAAATCAAGACAAGCATTTTGTTCTTAACCTCGGGAAGTTCAGCTGCAGTTTTTGTAATCTATGCTTCACACCTTCCTCGCAAAGAATGACTCTACACTCGCCAAGCTTGCAGCTGTAAGAAGCAGAAAAGAATTAAATTCGTCGATTCGATCAAATAAAGAAAGGTTAAGCAACAAAATCCAAAAGACCGCTCCGCCCTAGCAGACAGGTTGCAAACCGTCTTATAGTAATCAAGAAAAGCATGCTACAAATTATGAAGAATTATCCATACTATCTATTTAAGGTTAAAGGAGCAGAGAAGCCTGGGAAAAAGTTGGAATGGAAGACATTAGCTTTCTTTAAAAATACTAAAGTTCAGTGGAAAATGCTCTTCAGGTGGGGGCTGTCCATACTGTTATTCAATTTTCCTTTTCCACTTCCCATTTATAGCTATTCTCTATATAAAATTTCCATTTAATTACTTAAAAATATATTGAGAGAGACTTTCTATAAGCAACTAATTAAAAGCTCCAAAATTAAGAAGAAATATGCAAATGATGATGAAGTGCTTACCCTACTTTCAGTAGGCTGTCCCATCCAGGGAGTGTTTCCCTATTGCTTGAGCATAGAGAGAAAACAGTTGTTGCCAACTGCAACAAAGAGAGAGCACAGAAAAGGCCACAGAAGTATCAGAACTGGAAGCAGGGGAGTAAACTGCAGAAAATGAGCTACAAAGATAGCTGGTATTTAATGCCTAGAAAATAGTCATAGAATACAAAACTACATCTGAAAGATAATATTTTACATCCATATGCAACACTATTTTACATAATTTTATTTATTAAAAGATAGAAGCTCTTGCCAACTGAATAAAGTGGTGATATGCAGGGAGAGCTAGCCTTATAGGGCAACAGCCGTGCCTACCAATCATAGAATCAATCATATGTTTCCTCATTAAAAGAATTTGCACCATAACAAATCAGAAAGTAAGAAATATATATTGCATCACGAACCATCACATACAACAACTACAACAACAAAGATTTTATGCCAACCATTTTGGTTGGCTAATTAAATCTGTTTTCCTCCATACAGCTCTGTTAAGGACATTTCCTCTGATAAATTAACAGCTATAGCCTATTGTATCCATTTTTACTGCCTTATCCCATGCTCATTAAGGTCTATCCCCAGCCCTTGTTGCTCTATAAACTACTATCCTCTCTCTCCTCTTGACTGTGTAATAATTGCTCTCTATTGCACATATCCAAACCACCCTTTTTTTTGGAGGGAGCGAGAGAAGATGGGGCCTCAAACTCAAACCAGTCCAAAGATCCATTCCATTTTCAGTCTCTGAGGAATGTGAACTCTTCTCCAACTAGTACACAGATCAAGAGTATGACAAGGTGTAAACTGACTAGTAATCTCCAATTTAAACTTTAATGAGCTCAAATTGATGTAATCCATACACACTGCAAAAAAAAAAAATGAGTTTCTTCCTCTTCCCCAAAAAAGACACAAATGTCATTGGTCTGCACCCCTTTCCTTGCCAAGACATCCATGGTATTGAAGTATTTTCCTGATAATCAACCATATCAGAATCTTCACTTCATGAGACACCAGTAATTTCCAAATGAAAAAATATTCACATATGATACACCCAAAACACAAACTGATAAACCACTTGATTCACATCTCCATGTCCTCTTGTCCAAACCATCTTAATAGCTTCACCATCATCCTGTCCTCAATTGAAGCTCTATCTAGCTCATTATGAATGCCTTGGTATGCATGTTTTATGCATTGTCACTCATCCATTTCAACGTTCTCATTTCATCTACACTCCTTTCTTGAACATGTCATTTCTTAAGTGGCCAACATCCTAAACCCTACAACATTAGCTGGTCATGCCCGTATATAGAAGAACCCCTTGAACTTTGGGGGTATCCTAGAGTCACATGGTACTCAAGAATCACATATCCACTTTAACCATTCTGCTTTGATTTTACGAATATCATCCTCCTCAACTCTCCATCATGATGAATGAATTACCCTAAGTAGGAAAAATAATCAGTCCCAGGTATTTATTGGCCATCAACGTGGATTACACCTTTGTTTCTTTTCTAGTTTTACTAAAGTTATCTTCCATATTTTTCCATCCTAAATCTTAATTGCAAATCACTTTGATTCTAAAGTTTTTCTCCACCTTCTAGTTTAGAGGTTATCCTTTGTCTACTCTCATCAACTAATGCAAAGTCATCAAAAACGAACCATGGGACCTCGTCCATGGTTTAAAATCTCACTATTAGTATTGGTATCGACCAATGACTTTTAGTATCAATATCTTCAATATCGGCCGTCAGGTAATACTGATCATACCACCCCCGATATTGGCATATATTATAGGGTTAATATCATGTCGGACACCGCAAAATCTGAAACAATATTGTCAAGATATCTATAAATTGGCAAATATCTGAAACCATGACCTCATCTTATATATGCCTAATAGGTTCATCCATAACACGAACAAATAGTTAAGATAAAGGCCTTTATGCAAGCCTAGGGTGATGCAGAATAAATGTCTCCTATTCAATTTTTATAATTAAAAAAGAAATGACTTCGTATTCATAGTGTAACAATGAACCTCACATCCATAGTGTATAAGAGTTGTTAATAGATGATATCTAATAGAATATAAATAAAATACCCTCAACACTCACAACTTTGAAATTTTAGTGTAGTAGCAAAGACTTTAATATGATATTAGAGCAATCCAGATTCAATTCTCACTGGGCGCGTATTTAAAACGAATTTAAAAACAAAAAAGTGCGCGCAAAAGCCCAGGTTTCGACTCAAAAAAGGTGCTCCACTAGCGGAGAATATTAGAATATAAATATAATATCCTCAACGCTCATCACAACTTTGAAGTTTTGATGTAGTGGCAGGGACTTTAATAATGTCAAAGACCTAAACTGAAGTAATAATGTACATATTGCCTGATAATAAATAATACATTTACGAAAGTAGATACAAGCTATACATCTAGCAACACAGTGGAAAAGCCTCTTTGCAATGGGCAAGAGGTCTGGGTCAAATCCCTCTTGCACCGGACTACAGCTTATTCTCAATAAAAGAAGAAAAGAAAAGAAAAGGAACTATACAGCTAAAGTTGTATAGCTATTGCCTAAGGAACATTAGGTGATTGAAAATAATATTAATCCTCTCTCACAATTCAACATAAATAGTAATAATGTGGATATCCATAAATACTGGATTGAAGAGAAAGTAACCTTTTCAAAGGTTATTTCAGCCAGTCCACTTCTGTAGAGCTCATGAACCATAGCAACCAACATAATTTTGCTCAGCCTAGAACAAGTTTTCATTATCTGCAACAAGAAAACATAATCTCTCAAATGTCGAGATATGAAAAATAGACTCTTTCAGATATTTCAGGCTCCGCCAATTTAAATTGCTGCCTGTAGGAGTTATCTGGATGCAAGTCAGATGATGGAAGGGACATCGTTTTCAACTTACCTGAATATGTGGTGCCTGAAACACCTCCTGGATAGCAGCTTCAATATCAGGCATACCAACAAGATACCTTCCTGGAAACCATGTGAAAAAACAAGCCTTCTAATCAGGTAAACTTTAATAATAATCCAAAATGAATATAACAATATCTTATTAGTATTCAGCTTTCAGAAAGAAAAAGAGAACCCATGAACAGATAATTATATTGAACAAACATCATTCTCAGCTACCCCAAAAAAATCCATCAAAAATTAAATTGTTAAGTACTCAAATGAACTCAACAATCTAGAGGGTTTAAGCTCTACAAATATTATTGTCCAGTACCAGTTACTATTCATTCCTCAGAAATCCTCCTTTATGCCACATACCTTTAGAGGAATAAGGTGCAGAGCATGATGACTTTGGTGATTGTTTAAGCCGATAATCTGCTAGTTCTGCAGCACGTCTGCAAATTTCTAGGGCACGCCTAGCATCGCCTGACATAGCTGCAACCTTATTACAGATGCAACATGGTAAGCATGAAGAAAAATGCTAGTAAACTATCATAGATGTAAACATTTAAAACCTCCAAGTTAACACCAAGTACAAATAATAATCTACTAAAAGCAAATTGATGTCTGCAAGCATATGCCAAATAGCTAATCCATTCACAAAGGCTTTTACCAAATCATACCATCATCAACCTTCTTCTTATCCTTATTATTAAGGTGCAATTTCCGATAATTTCCAGTAAAATGCCTCGTTTTCCGACACTTGAAGCATGTCAAGGTTGTGGAGAACTCTACCTTAACCACGTGTATGCACAATGAACATCGAAATTTGGTGTGGATGCAAAACTAGCCACAGGAGGCTTTACAATAGGCGTCATCAAAGAGATCACCAACAACTTGTCTTTAACTTTCTTTCCAAGAGTACATCTTTAATATTTGTGGATTCAAACAACCACATCATCACGAAGGACGGCTAGTGGTAAGACTATGAGCCTCCTCAGACTCATGTGTAATAGATTTACATAATGGTAAAAGAAACTAATGTAGGCATCAAATCTAAGTTGCAAAGTTGTTAGCTGATATAGGTGCAAAAAAAGTGATTGGACAGAAACCAATGGTAGGAACTAAGTTCCTAAAGACTTTTATCCAAAGAGATGAAGAGCCACCAATATGGGACTCATTTATATGGACATGATGTCATCAGTAACAAGTGAAACCACCACTTGTTTTATGAAAGATAAAAATACGAGTAAAAAACCAATCATCATATCTTTGACTATTCAATCCTATAAAACAACACCCACCAAAGAGCAATCCAATCTTCAAATATCTAGACCACTGCTGCACGAAAATACAGCAAGTCTCCCTTGACATTCAAAGTGTCACTTGTAGGTCTAGTTAGCACATGAACATAACCTATGGTGGTGGAAAACATATAGAAGGTGGACCAGGTGGTATTTGGTGATACAATGATGTCAATGTGATGGAGAGATAGTATGTTGATCTGGTGATGGTAGATAGTACGTTGATCTGGTGATGGCAGCAATCATGCTAGATGGATGTTAATCATGTTACAGAAGCGGTGTCTCACAACGAGGAGGCTCAGTCGCATAATGATGAATGTCAGAGAGAAAGATGTATGAGCTTCTCATCCATAATATGGTTATTTGTCTTTTTAAGACAAGTAGCAGAACCAATTTGACCAATAAACTTATTAAGAAAAAAATGTTTTGCTCAAGCACGACCCTTGCAATAGTGCTCATCTTCTCTCCCAAGGATGATGGTTTTGTGAGGAGACACAAAAAAAGAAACTGAAGCAAAAGATAAGATGGATAATGCATTAAGCCCACATGGATTTAACTAAATTGTTTGTAATTTGATCGAACTTATCCATTCAGGTTTAAGCTAGAGTTGATTCATGATATTAAACATTATATTTATCTTTATTTGAACTTTTAAGTGTATTTAGGGGTTTGCGTTAGGATACTTCTACTTATCTTTTACTAAAATTCATCTTTCACCGGAATTCAAGCTTATGAGGAGTTTTGATGGAATTAGAACTCTGCTAGGCTATAAATACGATTTTTTGTTCTCAATCAATGAATGAATGCGGACTGATTATTGAAACATTGAGATCTACTTATTGATCATTTGACGGTTATATTCAGACTGTGTTCCTCTGTTTGCTTCTGTGTTTCTTCTTTCCTTCCTATCTTCCTCTGATTTCTCCCCAAAGTACCTGACAACAAGGGCAACAGGTGCACTAAGAGTAAGGATGGGGAGACAACAAGGATGAATAAGGGCATGTTTGTACACACACAATCCTAAGGATTTCAGTCATGGATTCCAGTTTTCTATTGGATTTAGGAAATCCAAAGGAACAGCTTGTTTGGGTATCAACTTCCCGACTAAAATCCCAAGGGTTGCAATCTTAAAAATGGCACAATTTGGACTACAAAAAGTGGTCAGAGGATCTCCCTAGGCTACAAAAATTACTTTCTGAGTAAAAGTTAATGACTTGTGGTGGAGTTAATGCGGCATCCAAAAGAATGCTCTGGATTGTAATCAAAAGATTTCTACACTTTGAGAAACATGCAATCCAATGGATTTTTCAACCAAAATGAAAGCCAACAGATACTCACTCCAACAATCCAAACAAGCCATAAGGGGGAGAAAATCAAAAGGAAACCCAGCAAGCTCCCTGATACCAAATATTGATGCAGCCTAAATAACTATATTAATTGTTTAATTAAAATTTCAGGTTTAAAGGCTTGAAATGAATGAAATCTCATAAAAGTAAAAGAAACTATAATTCATAAAGAGAATAGCAAACATATTTCAAGATTTCTATTCTACATCTGCATAAAATAATCATAGAGACTACACTGACCATAAAATTGAAATAGTGAAGGTATAGTGAAGAAAACCTACGTCTAGAAAGAAGACTAGAACAAAGAGAGAAAATAGCAGAGTATGTTAAGAAACCACATGTGCCACTTACTCAAATCTAACAGCTACAAGGTCTGCAAGAAACTGAATTAGACCCCAAAAGAAACTCTTAAACTAATTATAGGAAACTAGAGATGTTAATTAAACTACAGCAATCCTTTGATGACTCTGTTTGCATCCTAGGAACATCCTTTTTCTTATTCAATAGATTTCCATTGAGAAAGGTCAATGTTTTCTCAACCTGAAGCTATAGTAGCTGCCAGCAGATTTTGAGGTACTCCTACCTGACTAAACAAGCAAATGCATTCCACTGCTGCTTAGTGACCAAGAATAAACAGTACAAACGTTGGATCACTGAATATCAGTTGCATGCAGGAGCTTTAGAATAAATTAATGCAATATTATAGAATCACTTTGATAACAGGTTGGTTAGAGCATATTTTGACATTTTCCAAATATCAGAATATAAAACTCCAAATATTTTCTCAACATTGTTGTTGTTATGGAAGCAACAGTGGCAAAAGGTTGTTTAGACCAGCATATCTATGGGTTACGGTATGGATTAGTCATGTCATTATTGTCTGATATGAATGAGATTGCAAATACGCAAGCCAGAAAAATGTTGAGTACATAGAACTAGTGGATTAGTTGGGTGGATTGGGTATAGTATACGTCCTAGCTGTGCATAGGAAAAGGGTAAAGCAACAATAGCAAGAAAGTGGGTCCAGAAATGGATCAAGCATGTACTTCATAGTTCATAGGCCACATCACGTTAACAAGCCGAACTCAAGCCAACAAAACTAATCACCATCAGTCCATATATGAAGTAGGCCCTTGTGGAGATGGGATGACTTGTTCATAATTGTGATTTAATATCATCATCGTCATCATTCACGCCTTTTCCTCCTAAGATGTTGATAGTTAAGAAGCTCAGTTCAAAGTGAAGAAACTCCACCAAATAATTAGTGAATTTTTTATGACCAGCTTTCAACAAATGTCAACCGTCTTATCCTTTGAAGCAAATTCTTGACTCCTGAGTCCTGACAGCCGTCAGGAGAGAAGGCTTTACTGTGAAACTCAAAGCCTAGTTGACAGGTAAGGAGCAAACTTAATCTAACCTAGCAAAAAATAGCAGCATACCAGATCTTTTAAACTTGATGTTCTAAAAATCTAAGTTTTCAACTTGCATTGCATGGGAATAATGGATATTTTACCTTCCTCGAGGCAAATTCAATAGCCTGGTCTTCAAACGCATCAATGCCTTTGAGACGAGTTGATATGATTTCTTGTAGCTGATGATAATTATAAGGACCAAAACATAACCTCTGAATTCCCATTCGGCTTGAAATCCGTGGAAGTAACTTTTCTGGAAGATCCATGGTGTTTGCTATACCTGAACATCAATAGACAGAAAATGGAAAGACATTGAAAACAGCAATAAAATTGGCAGCAACAAAGAAAAGGAAGAAAGAAACTGTAAAGAACATATCCCTTACCTATAACAATTAGCTTTGAATGTGGTTTGGTGGGCCAATCAAGAACGTTGTAAAGCACCTGCAAGAAGATATAAGTCAAATAATTTCCATCTTCAAACAAAAGAGTAGAGGAGCTTCATATTGATATTTTGGATAGTAGAAAGACCAAGTGACAGGAAATACCGATTGGTTTCTTGTTAAAAGAAGATCAAGCTCATCTATTAGTAAAACACATGGTTGATTCCTGCCTACTTTATTATCAATAGAAAATCGTTCATTGAGAAGGTGAAGAGCCTTTTTCCATCCAACTCTATTTCCACTTAATGCTTCATAAATAACCTGTACATATTAAGGTCCAAAGAAACAATTAACCCCATAAAAATTATGACAGAAGAGTATACTATTGATTAGCATATAGGTTTATTATTTTACCTTATAAATATTTTCTGGAGTAGCCAGTTTCAAACCATTGATCTCTACAAAGCAATAAGGCTTCATTCTTCCAGCATCAACTTCAGACCTTAAATTTCGCATCACTGCAAGTACACTCATAGTCTGCAGTTTGATAAATAAAACCAAGATTAGAAATAAAAGCAGCAAGAAAACGAACTTGAAAATATCCACCTTTCCACTAAGATGACCCAGAGAAGTAAAACAATAAGAAAGAGAAGAATAGCACCCACCTTGCCAGTTCCAGGAACACCATGAATATAAAGGCAGCGCCCTAAACAATGGTCATCACAAATGGCACCTTTGATGAATGCAGATATCTCATCCATTTCCCTGGTAACATAAGCTTGTCAATCCATAAAATGGCTAACAAACAGGCAGTGAACCATACACTATACAGGCATGTAAGACGTACTTATTTCTGCAAGGCAATGATTTGGGCAATGTCGCCAACAGCAGTGTTTCCTTTGCCTTTTCCAGTTCAGTCTGTTTATGACATCGGACATGCTCCGGAATCTTCTTTATTCCTATCTTATGAAGGCCAAATGTTCTTCCTCTGTGCGAGTTCTAAAAGAAATATATAAACCAAAATACTTTAAACTCAATCAACAATGTAAAAAATGCACGGGCTTGACTAAGAAGCATACTGCAGCCAACTCATGGGTTGGATACTTGTGAGTAGTGGAGTCCCCATTTGCATCTTCTTCACAATCAGAATCTTCATCTGTTTCACAATCTAAATTCTTGGAAATTTTCCACTCCTCATCCTTCTCTTTTCTTCCATCATTCTAGCATCAGACAGAGCAAATAAGAACAATTAACCTTCACAAGTACTAGAAAAGCTTCTTTCTTGTAAAGCTTCCTCGCAAGATTCAGAACTTCCTACCTCCTCCTCGTGGTCAGCATCATCATCATTAACATCTGCAATACGTTTGAAACTGTGCCAGCGAACATCATACTCGTATTCACAATAAAATACATCATCTCCATCATTGCTAGCTTCAGAGAATTCCTTGGGGTTCAAAACAAAGCAGTGCCTGATGACTGATTCCATCTGGATACATATTAGAGAATGAAGTTCATATAAGCATAGGAAATGATGCACCATCTGTTTCATCCACGAGCTGATCGAATAAATTAGCCATCTAAAAATGGATAGCAATAAAAATCTTTAGACGAGACCTAGCAAAACCAGAGGAAAATTGTTTCCAGCCAACCTTTATAACAACATAAAGGCTATAAAGTTAGTGGTATCTTGCAGAGGATGCTAGGTGGCAAGAATTACAAAATGAAGAACCAAGTTTGACAAGTTGAGACTTGAGTGTTCTATATTGTGGGTAAATAATCAATGCCACTCCTGCTGCTTAGGGATGCCTGCTCATAAGTGTTGTTGATTTCCTCGGTAGTTAACCATCTCCACCTCAAAGTAATTAAGTGTGAGCATATTGACAATCATTTCCTGCCATCAACTATAGTCAAAGCTACCTTTTGTGCCAGAAGAATACCAAATAATGCATAGTCTAATCGGGCTGTTTTCAATTTGAGCTCTGAATTTGGATGCAGAAAATTAAGTATTTGTAAATTCTACTATAGCCAAACTGACAATTCTCAGTGATTGACATGTGCTTCAACTTTATTAACTTGTTTTATCAGGAGTATCAATTGTTAATGTTTACAAGTCATAGAAAAGGCTTTATTACCATCACTTAGTCCAACATTAATGCAATCAATTGTACAAAGAAACTGGGTACTGTGTAGTCTATAGAAGAAGAAACATAAATCACTATCAAACAACATGATCAGCAGATCCAGAAACAAAAGAAGAATAATTGTTAATATTCACCTCAACATCACTATAATGATTTGTGCGGTATAGTTCCCTCCGTAAATTGTGAGGCTGCCTCCCAACTGCAGTCTCTTCTGGAATCATGTACCAGCGGCACCTCATCCAGAAGGTCCCATCTGGTTCTTTCCATAACCTGTAGCCCAAAACATCATTTAGAGAATCTATTTCATACATTATCAACTGAATATCATCTAATCCAAAGAGTATATTTCCATAATCCACTCATTTCAATAAAGAAATTAACAGCCCAAAACGTCATTAGATATAATAAAAAACAATGTGCATCAATTTTTTCCCCCAAAACTCCAGTTTTAACAGACTTCACATGTTACTCCACCAAATCGCATCTCGGTTACATACCTCTATCTAACTAGTTCACCGTTCACCTGATATGCTCATTTCTGACAAATTAGTAGCCCAAATAGCTCAAACACCACAAAAATATCAACTACTAGTCAATTTCAATTTTTGACAACAGACACACAAGAAAAGTTGAAAACAAAAAGGAACTGATTGCACATGTTAGCCCATCAGAACCAGGGTTGAAGGGACCAGCGCATGCATCAGAAATTTTAGTCTTATGCTTAGCAATAAATCAAAAGTAGCTGGATGTCAGTTTTACTCTCCAGGTTTGCAATTCCATCCACAGTTAACTGGATTTACTGCCAAAGACATCATGAAATACAGTAACACCAAATAATTTAAGCAACTACATAATTAAACAAATTGAGAAATTAACATAGAAAAGATTACAGACATTTGCATCTACATTAGATATTATTAATTAAGGCTAACAAGCGACCAAAGTTTCACCTATTATCATACATTAACTGGCAGCTTTATATTTTCAAATGTTAAGATTTTGACCGGAGCTCCATCCCACATCTAAACTTCAGTATTCTTATCACCTCAAATTCGCAAATTTATCTAACCTGAAATAGTTTCCCCATGGCATTCCAACATTTAACCAAACTTTCAAAATGGCTACACTAGTACACTAGCGGCGGCAGAAGCTGAGTGAGTTCCACCGCCAGGCGGGGAAGAAAGAGAAGAAACACGAGGAGGGGGAGAGGGGAAGAAGTAGGAGCCTAGAGGAGAGAGAGGATGAGTGGGGGAAGAAGAAGAAGGCTGAGGGGAGAGTGGAGGATGGTCTGCACTGCTGCTCGTGGAATAAGAGAGAGACATTATTCTTAACGAGTCACGATTTTGATAAAAATTCAACTAAATACCATTTTTTATCTCACAAAAACCAGAACTTTCCAAACATTTTCACTGCTTCACATTACCTCTCGATCCGGGCTGCCACAAATCACTGGAGAGGAGCTTCTCCTTCGCAGTCCTCGTCAGTTTCTTCCCCTCCGGCGGCCTCGGCATTTCCACTGCCTCCCCTTCCTCCTCCTCTGCAGAACCCACAGATCCAGTCCCCCCTTCAGGGACTTTCCTCAGCGGCGGCTTCAAGCACCTCAAATGGAAACCACCCAAGCAATCATCGCACTCAATCATCACCGAATTCCAACCTTGAAGCAGATCCTGCACTCCTCGACCTCAGGATCCTCTTTATCCGACTCCGCCCCTTCTCTCCTTTTGATGTAGACGTCATCGCCCACCTCGAACTCGCCCCATCGTAGTTCACCTTCCTGTAGTAGGTTCTCTTGGGATTTTGGGGGGTTAGGGTTTTGGAAACCCTAGGGTTAGCGTTTCGGGGGGTTTTGCGCTTTCTGGATTCGGACGTCGACGGAGTGATAGGCGGCGGCGGGTTAACGGATCTAAGAAGGATCCGATCCGATTTCTCGGCGGATGCGGGGGTTTGCGGCGTCTTGGGTCGGAGAGGAGGCGGAAAGAGCGGCGGGAGTGGAGGCGGGTTGCAGGTCCATTTTGCGGCGCTGGATCCGATAAGGATGAGAGTGGAATTAGGGTTGGTTTGCGGACTCGGGATAAAGAGCGAGGACGATAGACGGGAGAATGAGCGGGAAAGTTAATTCGTTGTCCGGCTGTTGCGTGGGTCGGATTGATGAGTGTGCAATGGGTATTGGTATAAGACGCGTGTACGACCTTTTTATGGTTGTAAAGAACCGATTGCTTTTTTTTTTTTTTGGCGCTTTGAAGTTTTTTATACTAGGGGCCTTGTTTGTTTCGCTGCAAAACGTCGCAAGTCGTAAGTCGTAAAATGAGAATGGAAAAAATGAACTGTAGCAAGGGAGTAAATGTATATTGGTTTACAGTATTTGGTTAGTAAAGTGAAATTGTAAATGAAAAGTTTATTGTGTTTTACGGTGTTTAGTGGTAAAGTGAAAGTGTGAATGAGAAAGTATATGTGTTTTACGGTATTTGGTTTGTAACTTAAAAGTATAAGTGGAAAAGTTAGCCACAAAATTAACTGTAGCAGTGATTTAAATATTATAAATACTATTAAATTAAATATACTATTTTAAAATAAATTGTACTAATAAATTTGAGATAAAATATTAATAATTTTAATATTTTAATTATAACAATAATATTAATAAAATATTAGTAAAATTAGTAAAATATTACTAAAATATTAACTAAATAAATAATTATAAAATTTTAAGAAAATATAAAGAATATTAAAAAAATTTTAAGGATACTAATAAAATATAAATATTAAAAAATCTTAAGAAAAATAATAAAATATAGTTATAATATTATAATATTATAAAATACTTAAGATTATTATAATATTAAATTTTATTATAATAATATTGTAATATTATAAAATATAAAATAAACAAAGTAAATTATAATTATAAATTTAATAATAAAATATTATTATGATGTTATTATAATAAATTATTACAATATTAACATAATAAAATATTAATATAATTTTAAAGTATATTATAATATTAATAAAGTAATTATTTATATTAAGAAATAAATAAATTAAATATATACTAATTTTATATTAAAGCATATTATTGTTATATTAATAAAGTATTAAATCTAAATAAAATATTAAGAAAAATGGTGTAAATATTAATAAAATAATAAAGTATCAAATAACAATATTAAATAAAAATATTAAATTAAAATAATTAAATATTAAATATTAAAACAATATTAAAAATAAAAAACTAAAAATACAAATATGAAATAATTAGATAAGAAATTAAACACTATTAAAAATATTAAAAATATTAAATATTTAAAATATTAAATTATATATTGATTGTCAAGTAACTGCTTTTGGACTGCAAGTGTACTACAAGTGGAATTTACATGACCACAAAATTAACTGTAACAATTGCAAGTGAGAAAATGTGAGTGTAAAAGTGAGATTTACATGACCACAAATTTAATTGTAGCAAATACAAGTGGGAAATGAGAGTTGTATTTTGCAAGTTGTTTTGTAGTGAAACAAATAGCGGAAAATGAAAAAGAGGTTTTACGACTTACGATTTTGCGGCCTTTTACGGGGAAAAAAACAGCTCCTAGATATGAGTCACCTCCCTTGAAAAGGTCAATGAAATCTCCTTTTCAGATGTAAAAAAGTGATTGAGATTTTTCATTTTTTTGCCCTTATGAACCATGATTTGCTATGTGCTCTATATCAGACAAATTAGTAGGCAAGACTTAAGAGAGATGAACCAGAGAGTCTCCCAAGCTCGTTATCGTGAGAGTTAATAGTGATATCGCCTGATCAGTCCGAGTTGTCAAAGGCCATGCGACCATTGAGCAGATCTCTCTCATCCTCTTATCTTCGATGACAACATATGCCATCGAGTATATGAACCTCTTCCCCTCAAATACAAACACATTAACCTATTTTATCATTGATATAGCAGCATTGGTCATTTGACTCTTTGGACCTGTTTGGTTAAGGGTGGAAGTGAGTAAGTAGTAATAGTTTCCTTTGAAATTTGAGAATTGGTTAGTAAGTTTTCTGGTGTTTGGATGTTGTGGGGAAGTGTGATTTGGAAAATGTATGTTTTTCCGGTGTTTAGATGTAAAGTGGAAGTGAAAAAGTTGACCACAAAGTTGACCGCAAAATAATATTAGATTAAAAATTAATTAAGAAAAGTAAAAAATAGATTGTAATTAGAATGCAAGTGAGATTTACATGATTAAAAATTAACTGTTTTGTGCTACAACTTATTACAAATGAGATTTACATAACCACAAATTAATTGTAGTCACATGCAAACGAGGAAATGGTTGTGTAAAAGAGAAAAGAGAAAAGGAATAGGGGTTTTCTTATTTTTCTTTTACGGTGTTTGGATAGATAGGGAAGTAAGTAATTATACCTCCCTGTTTCCTTACTTCCGCCTACTTCGTTGCAACCAAACACGCCCTTTATCGTGCTCACCGTACAAGATCTTTCTCATCAGTAGGAATAAGTAGGTCACTTCGTGCAAGAGGTGATGGAGATAGCTGCCTAGGGCCTTCTCTGGCCTTGCATCCACATGCCACGCCACTGTTGGAGTCTTAGATGTTGAAAATTGTAATTTAAATTCTCATGAAAACGGGAAAGTCAAAATTTAAGTTGGTTTATGATTTTTTGAGTTTTTAAAATTTAGCCTTAGAGTCAAATTATATTATGATTAGTTTAGGAGTTTCTTTTTTTTTTTTTTTGTACTTGTATCCCACACCTTTTATCGTGATATCGTAACACCTTCTGTTTGTGTTGTGGTGGAAATATTTGTCGTTATCTTAGTTATCGCAAGTGCACGGTCAATCAGTTGTAACACTTAAGGGTCGATCCTAAGGAACAGGTGATTCTTTAATTTTCAAACATTAATTAGGCGAATTGATCGGAATGTTGTAGTTTGGATATTTGGTCTAAACTAATTATAAATTTAAGAGAATCAAGCACCTAAGGATGAATCCCCTAAACCAATCTTCACGCGGTGAATCTAGATTTGCCTCCATTAACATGTTGTGAGTTATCAGTTTGTCTCTAATAGACAACTAATCCTAGATGTCATATTTAAGCACATGTCATTATTCTAATTTATATAATCATTCAAGAAGAGAATAAAGATTAACTAATTAAATTAAAGGCGGAAAAATAGTAAAACTTTAAATCCAAATCATTAATTTTAAATACATGACCTGTCAAAAACTAAACTATTCTTGAAATTCATTTCCTAACAACTCTAGAGCTTTTATTGTCATTTGTTTGGTGTCTAGACTTTTTATTAAATATTTTATTTTTCTTGTGTTTATGTATGAGTTAAGGGAAGCTTTTATTGAGCTATTTTCTATTCATGCATATATAACTCCATGAGTTTTGTCATCATCAAAAAAGGAAAGATTGTTGGCCAAAAGCCTATCACTATAATTATGATGATGATTAACTCATGTAGTTCAGTACTAATGATATTGTGTTTATTAAGTTTTAGATGCTCAATTAAGATCTTAGTTGGCGTTTAGTTTCAATAAAATATTCAAACTCAAGTTTTGAATGTAACACATATTGATTCAAGAGCTTGAGCATAAATATTATATCAAGAACTTAAGAAGGAGCCTAACTTGAAAGACTCCAGTTTGGATTAAGTCTACTTGAAAAAGAAGATCTACAATAAGACTTGAGGGAAGAATTTGTAAGTTAGAATATTTGTACAGAATAAATTAGTTTTAATTGCTCAAGCATATACACTTACACACACAAGTTTGATGTTGGTTTCCAAGAACAAGAGTTTTGATTTTCAGTTTAACCAGTTTTTATTTTCATGTATAGAATTCATCAAAAACAAGTTTACATTAGTATATATATATGTATTGGATTTCATCCATACGCATTGGTGCTTCTATCGTGCTTAAGAAACTTACTTTGATAAGCGATTTCAAGAGTTTAAGTTTCGTTTTATAAAAAAAGTTATTTTCATGAAATATATTATAAAAGTAAGTTTATATCATTTTATATGTAGATTATATTCTATCCATACACATTGGACTTCAATAGCTTGGTCTTGTATTTATACAAGTTTTTGGAAAAAATAGATTTCCATTTAAAAGTTTTTTTTTTAGAAAAAATATTGTTTTGTTTTAAGATTGAAATTCTTTATCTCAAAAACAAGTTCACGTGTTTGTAATATGTGTTGATTTTTTATCACACATATTTGCGCTTTAATGCGTTTATATGCGCTTATTTTTTTATAGAATTTATTCAGATTTATTTAGATTTTAAAAAATATTTTAAAATACAAAATATAGTTTTGGGGCTGAGCCCGGTCGACCGGATGAGGGTTGTGCATGTCGGTCGACCGACCAGTCGACCATTAGAGACTCAGTGCTCTTTGTTTTTTTCGGTCAGTCCCATGGGGCTTTGTTCTCTGGATGTTAGAAGGGTCGACCGTCAATCCAAACAATCATATTTTCGACAGTTGGCGGTTACCCGCCAGGCCTATATGGCCTGAGATTTGACCCCAACGGCTAGTTTTTTTGGGGGTTATATATTGGGTCTTTGGCTTGGGTTTTTGCAAGAGTTTTTCTACAAGTTTACAAGTGCTTTCTTGCCAACTTTTAAGCAGAGTTTTTCAACAAGTTTTTAACCTTTAAATCTGTATCTTTTCAAGCATTTCAAAGTTTTGGAAAATTTTAAAAAAAAATTTAGAGAAACAAAAGTTTTGTTCTTCAAGTTTATAAATCTTTATAGAAGTTTTCTCAATTGTTTTCTAAAGAGCTTCATTTTTAAAATATTTGTTTTCTCACAAATTTGAGCTATCGTTACAAAATCTTTCCTTTAGGATCTTATATTGCGAGATTCTTTGTTTGTGATCATTGTGGTCATCAAGGAGTGTAACCTCCAATTTATTTTGTGCATTGATTTTGTGCCTCCTCTTGTGTAGATGATTGAAGTTTATATCTTTTGTGGAGTTTCTTAGTAGAGATAGTGAAAATCCTTCACGCGGTGAAGTTAGGGACGTAGAGCAAGCAGCTCGAATCTCGAAACATATCTTCGTGCTTGCGCTTGCCTATCTCTCATCTCAACTCTACTTTATTTATATCTTGCGTGGAGATTATCGTTTATCTATATATGCTTGATATTGTGTCTACACTTGCTTTTATCCAAGAGAGTTTTTGAAGCACCTTAACTCTTATAAAAAAGGAATCTTGAGGATAAGTTTTAGAGCCTTTCATCTGGAATTATGCTTCATTCTTTTGAATCTATATTGTGTTAGTTTTTTATTAATCATTATTTTTAGCTTCCGTATTTGATAACATTTCACCTATTCACTCTCCTTTAGGTGAACTTTCATTATCTATATCTGGGTCTGCCATATCTTCTACGTTGCCGATCTGAGTTGTTAGTCACTATTACACAAAATCACAATGTCAGAGATCTTTGATTTTTTTTTAGAAAAATTAGTTAAAATACATATTTATAATAACAACCATGATACTGGCTCCTCCAGCATATTGAGATTCATGAAAGTTCATGACCTGCTCATTTTGCTCGCCAAAAGTTCCAAAAATGATTTAATCGTTGTTCATTGATCTTGAAGATTTTACCATCTTTTGGATATTCGACCTCCACCGCCCCATGAGGAAATACAACGCGCACAATGAACGGTCCTGTTCATCTGGATCTCAACTTCTCAGGAAATAGACAAATTCTATAATTATACAACAAGACTTTTTGACTCGGCGAAAACGATTTGCGCCAAATTTGTTTATCGTGAAATACATTCGTTTTCTCCTTGTAAATTCTAGCGCTTTCGTTCGAATCATTCCTAAACTCTTCCTGCTTATTAAGTCAGAGTTTCTTGTGCTTTTCGACTATGTCTAAGTCAAAATTCAACTGTTTGATTACCCAAATGCCTCAATGTTCCAATTTTCCTAGTAAGTGGCAAGTTTTTTCAAACACAAGCGTATGAAGATATATTTCAAACGTGATCTGGAAAGTAGGTCGGTAGGCCACAAGTCATCACCCAATTTTAAGGACCGATACTTTCGATTTTAACTAACAGTTTTCTTCAAAATTTACTTGATTTGTCTATTGATCACTTCAACTTGCCCACTTATTTGAGAATGATGAGACGTAAATAATTTAAGGGTGGTGGAGTTCTTACTCATCAACTCCAAAGAGCAATTGCAAAATTGTGTGCCATTATTGCTTATGATAGCTCGTAATGCATGAATCGTGAGATGATATTCTCCTTCAGGAACTTGACAATCACCTTATTGTCATTGGTCTTGCAAGCCCCGACTTCAGCCCATTTGGGCATGCAATCAACAACCACTAGGGTGTAAAAATTTTCAAACGAGCTAATGGTCCCATAAAGTCGATGCCCTATCTATCAAAAACTTCAATAGATAAAATAGGTTGTAGTGACATCATATACCTCATAGTGATTCTACCCACATGTTGACAACGAATGCAACCATTTGAAGAACTTGTAGGCATTCTTGAACAATGTTGGCCATAGAATCCACATTGCAGAACCATTTTTGCCGTAATCTTATCCTCAAGTGTCCCCCACAAGTTGGTCATAACAGGATGACGATATGATTTTCTGCTCTTCCGCAAGGACACAATCCTAAAGATTTGGTCTGAAAATACTTCCACATATATGGATCATCCCAATAGAAAGGGAATGAAATTTGTACTTGTATTATCTTGACTAGTTAGCGTGTAACTTTTTCATCAACCAAAAGTTAATGATGCCAGGAACCACGGCTTCTTCAAACTTGCGAACAATTGCTTGTCCGAAAAGTACAAAATTATGGGCATATTGGAGGATTGAGCATTGGAGAGTCGAGACATTTGGTCAACCACCAAATTGTCAGTTCCCTTCTTGTCCTTGGTTTAAAGATTGAACTCTTTGAGTAAGAATATTTATTGAATCAGTCTTGTTTTTGCACATGGTCAGTAGGTGTCTTAATGCAATATGATCCGTGTACGCAGTGATTTGTGAGCCAATCAAGTAAAATCGAAACTTTTCTAGTACAGAGACCACAACTATAAATTCTTTCTCTGTAGTGGAGTAGTTCAACTACGTGTCATTCAATGTCCTACTAGCGTAATAGATCGCATGAGACTGTTTGTCAACTTGTTGACCTAAGAATGCTTCAATCTCGCAATCAGATGCATCACACATCTAACAGTTGACTCCACTTGGGTGCATGAATGATAGGAGCTGAAATTAACTCTTTTAAAATCTTAATTGCTTGAAGACATTTTGGAGTGAACACAAACGGTACTTCCTTTGGTAGAAGACTTGTCAAGGGTCGAGCAATCTTTCTAAGATCCTTGATAAATTGTCAAAGCGGCATTCCCATAGAATGACCGAATGTCTTTGACAATCTCGGTAGGTGGAAAGTTAGCTATTAGGTCCACTTTCGCTTTGTCCATCTTAACCCCCTTCTTGAAATTACATGGCCCAAGACGTTGCCTTGCTAAACCATGTAGTGACATTTTCCCAGTTGAGAGTCAGATTATTCTCTGTGCATCGCATGAGGACCAAACTGAGATGATGAAGGCATTCCAAAAAAGAATCTCCAAAGATGGAGAAATCGTCCATGGATACTTCTAAGAATCGTTCCACCATGTCAGAAAAAATGCTGAGCATGCATCCTTGAAATGTTGCAGGTGCATTACACAATACAAAGGTCATGTGTCAATATGCAAACGTTTCGAACAAATAAGTGAATGTAGTATTCTCCTAATCCTTTGGAGTAATCGGGATTTGGTTATAGCCAGAGTATTCTGTTGGCCCAAAGGCCTATCATCCTAGTTTTGATGATGATCAACTCATGAAGTTATGTTTACTAATGATCTTGTGTTTAATTAGTGACAGATTCTTTATCGAGATCTTAGTAGGTGCATAGCTCAACAAAGAATAAAATGTCAAGATTTGGAGCTAGCACGGTGTGATCCAAGGAGCTTTTGGATCAAGCTTGGACCAAGTCAAGAAGATGATAAGCCTTCAAGTGAAGACTTCAAGAAGATGAAGACTTGTGTCTAGGTATAAAATTTGTTTTTGTTTTAGGTTAAAAATGTAAAGGATAGAGTAGTTGGTGGATTGCTCAAGTACATACACACACACACTCTTGATTTAGTTTGTTTTTAGAAAAGAATTTTAACCAAAAACCAAACATGTATTCAAGTGAAGATTTCAAGTGTTTTGTTCGTTTTTGGTATTTGCATATATACATATCTTTCAACCAAAACCAAGTTTATGCTTATTGTCAAAAACATAGATATTTCATCTTGATTGTGTAGCGGATCATATCCATACACACTATGTGTAACACCCGGATTGGTAAACTCTGGGTTAATAATAATTATCGTAAATTTTTATGATTTTTAATTTAATTGTTTTCGTATTAAATAATATTCGGTGATTCATTATGGAAATCCGAAATGGATTAAAGTTTTTATAAATCATACCGGATTAATTGATATGAAAAATATATGAAAATGGACGGGTGTATATACTGCATGATATACTCGTATAAATACCGGGTATTGGTATTCATACCTATTTTTGATTGTATTAAATATTGGGGAGATGAAGAAGGAAAGAAAGAAAAAAATGAAAATAAAATATAAAATAAGTTATGATTGATGGAGTATAGGTGGTATGGGGTATGGGGGAAGTATGGGAAGAATGAGGAGTAGGTGGGAGTAGGTGGGGAAGAGAGATAAACTCTCATTTTTCCTCTTTCTCTCTCACTCCCTAATTCTCCCCCTCTCTCCCCCTCTCTCTCCCATCCTCCCTCTTTCTCTCTCTGTGTGGTGCCGGCCGGAGGCCGGCCAGGCGCTGGCGGCGCCGGAGGCCGGCCAGGCCCGGCGGCCGGCGTGGGGGGGAGCACCCGGCCCCCACCCATCCTCCTCTCTTTCTCCCTTTGTCTCTCCCCCTCTCCCCCTCTCCCTCTCACGGTGGTGCCAGGCGGCGCGGCGCCGGAGGCGCGCCGGCAGGGCGCCGCCGGCGGGGCGGCGCCGGGGTGAGGGAAGCAGCAGCAGCGTGCTGCTGCTGCTGTTGCCTTTGTATATAAAAAAGAAAAGAAAAGAAAAAGGAAAAGAAGATAAGAGTTGGGTTTGGGTTTCGGGTTTAACCCAAACCCGACCCATTAAGAACCCCACCCATTCATTTAATAAGGTAAATTTATTTTAACCCCTGTAAGATTGAATAATTACTTTGGGGCCCCTGAAAAATTACAACCAGCCCCTGAATATTTTCAGTTATTACGTATCTAACCTTTTGTATTGGTTTTGGTTTCCGAACGATATCTTGGTCATCCGAAGTCGGATTCGGACGATTCTTGAGCCGTTGTGATCGTGAAAACGAGAGCTACACATCTTCTATATCCGTATACGGTATTGGGTGTTCAAAATTTATCGGTATACCCGGTGAGTGGAAGTCCTAACTCAAGTATTATTTTCCCAATTCAAAAATAATTATATTGAGAAACTATTGATGATATTGATCCAGTGGAATTAAGATATTATAGTATTAAAAAGATGACTGTGATATTTATTGTAAAGCGATTGGGTGTTATGGAACCAGAATCCACTAGGATATCCCGAATAATAAATTGCGGATACGTTATGTATATGTATGTGAACATAACACGGGAATGATGTCCAATTATGACTTTGCTAATTATAATTTGTATAGACATGATCGTTAAGTGCTGGAACACGTATTAATATGAGTGAACATAGACAAATATCACATGAGTTATACGTGGGTGAGTCTCTGAACATGATGTATATGTTGCGAGTATTTATTAGAATTTAGAACCGAATGACTAAACACTGGGCTTTGATAGAAATTGTTAAGTGTAAATCTTCAGCTAATACTATCTATCTTTCTGTGATGAATATTGAAGTTATTTAACCTGAAAATCATTAAGTGGTAAAGTTTACCTCCGATTTCATTACACACTGTGATTGCATGTGTATTGACTATTAATATAATAATGAGGATAGTTAAATGAAGATCGATATTATATGCAAGTGATGTCCAATCTGTTATAAAAGTAATAGTTAAGGATAATAATAATTGGATGGCAATTGGTTAACACCGGTATACTCGGTAAGTGGACTAAACAATGACAACCGGGAATCGATTACAGATCATGAATGTTTATTATTAATAAGAGATAATTAGAAATCAGTTAAGATAAAGATCACTTGAGACCCATCAACCATGGTCGGATAATTATAGAATTGGTTATATTGATACTGGTATAAGCAGAACCCGAAGTTGATATTAGAATTGAACTAAGCAATTGAAATTGGAAATTATCCTCGAGTAACTCGATATAACCGTGATATAGAAAACTCTGTTAAATGATATATATGTAATTGATGCAGTATGATAGAAATAGCGTACTTGTTAAAGTATTGAAGTTTTGTTAAAATTGATAACTCGAATGGGGTCGGGATATTTCGATAAATTAGCAACTGTGAACGTGAACCGATGAATGGAACTGATCATGTAATTGATAATGAACTGAATTAGAGCAACTGAATTCCTAACTCTACCGGACATGCTTGATAAGTAAATTGAATATCAAAAGCTTATTGTTAAGCTAAGTATACGAGATACTCAAATATTATGTAGTATGTTGAGTATTGATCTTGCGAATACTGTTTTCATATTTGTTGTGTTTCATGATATATACGCTCATAACGTGATTTTGTGTAGCAACTAGCACATTTGAGGCAGCGAGGGTCAGCTGATGGCCTACATGTTTATATATCGATCAAGTTGTTAATCGGTAGGAACTAAAAGCAATTTGATAGATAAATAGTTAAGATTTATCGAACCTAATGAGAGGTGAAAGAATAAAACCTTTGAACCAGAACTCACAAGTAGATATCGCACTTTTAGCGATAAATGATTATTAATGAAAACTACTGATAAGATCAGGTCTGATGATTATCAGATAATGGGCGACCGGTGATGTTGTAAAGTATCAAGCGAGTGATTAAACTGGTAAAAACCTGTTAGAGTCAGTATTGAGTAAACCTGACAATTTAATATTAAGTATATCGAGTATGGTGGATAATTTGATATCAACAAAACATATACCGATAGTATTGAACTAGTATTTTGGTATGCCTACTCGATACACCAGAGACTTTCGGGTATCTTTGCAATTGATTTAGCAGAACATTGAAATCCTCTATTAGGCTTGGCAGTCACATCTTTATAGTGACACCGATTATATCTAATTAGTAAGAATTAGATAATTACCTTAATAATTGAAAGTTAATAATACAGACGAAAGATTGAGCGACGTGTCAATAAGTATTATGATTAGGAGAAGCGAATACTGTTATTACGAGTCAGAACTTCACCGGTAAGATATTAGGGATCATTAAGTTGAATGCTTACATGGGTGCATGATCACCACGTCATTGTGTATGCATAGTAGTCTAACACATGCCTCTTAAAAAAGAAATAGTTTTATAAATGAGCATCATACTTGACTTCATGCACATGTTTGGACTACACATATATTAGAACGATATAACATGTTAGTTATCTTAAAAGGCTTGCATGTTGTTAGTTTAATAAGTGGTTACTTATACATGTTAATGTCCTTAATATTGGCATCATGTAAAGTAGGAATCATGTGAATCCCTATGATGACATTATCTTATGAATCCTTGCATGTGGTTATTACATGAAGGATATGATTATCGCATGTTTGGAGGAAGAGACCGGGTTGAACCGGAGGTGATCGAAGGAGAGAATAATATGTGGTATAACGTATCGGAGGAAGGGACCGGGTTGAGCCAAAGGTGATCGAAGGAGAATAACACGTGGTATAACGTACTGGAGGAAGGACCGGGTTGAACCGGAGGTGATCGAAGGGGAGTGTTGATATTATTTTATTGAAGTATGCTTGAATGATTGTTTATGATATCTGGTATATGGATATGATTGTTTATGATATCCGATGTATGGATGATTGTTACGATATTTGAATTATGGATGTTAATAGGTATGGTACCCAGTATATGCATATGATTGATTATGATATCCGATGTATGGATATGATTGTTACGATATCCGAATTATGGATGTTAATAGGTATGGTACCTAGTATAAGCATATGATTGATTATGATATCCGATGTATGGATATGATTGTTACGATATCCGAATTATGGATGTTAACAGGTATGACACCTTGTATATGCATATGATGGATTATTATATCTGGTATATGGATTGATTGGTATGGCATCCAGTATATGGATGTGAGTGTTCTGTATTTCTTCATGTATGAACACATTTATAAGTGGATACTATCATGAGTAGTGTGTGATGTCATACGTATATTGCGGAAGGTGCAATATTGAACCATACTTCAACTAATATAGTGAGTAAGATTAGGCTCTCTAAGAGTGGTGTTGTGATCATGACTATATATACATGAAATACGAACATGTTACAAACTGAAAACCGGAGAGGTGATTATAAGAGACTAACGAGTAGGTCAAGTATTGCAAAATCATTGAGAATGTGTGGTAATAAAATATTGGTCATGTATACACAGAAGAATACATAGGGAAGTAACAGATAATAGAAAGAGTCTATGATTCATAAGCTGCAGTATCAACTACAAGTAGAAAGTATTGAAACTGATTTTCTGACATTGCTCAACTGCATAATATTCCAAGCACAATGGTAGTATAATACAAACTCTATTTGAATGATTCACTCACCGAGCTGTTGAGCTCACCCCACCACAGATTGATATTTTCAGGTCATGGCAAAGCGAAGTTCGACTTAGAGCTGTAAGGATATTCTCCTGAGATAACGTATGTACTTATTGTAGAGTGTAAACCCTTCTGTAAACTCTGATGTTATTAGTCACTATGAGTTAGAATAGTATATCATGGAAGCACTCTTTTGTACATGTTATTTGATGGACCTTGAAATGAACTATATGATGAAAATGAGATTTTTAAGTAGGCTGATGTTAGCCGAAATTTAAATTATTGTTTTTGAGATGGAGTCTACATTTCAGAGAAGATGCTGCCAAAAATTTCTTCAGTATATTCTGATTAACGAGCAATAAGGTTGTTGATCATGAAATTTTGAGGTAATTAAACCTGGGACCGTTACAGTTGGTATCAGAGCTTAGGCTTAAAAAAAAAACTTGGAGTAGAACTCAGGTGTAGGTCTAAGACAGTATTAGCTTAGAGATTGATTTAAGTCGTTGGTTCAGGAATAACATCGATTGTTATAATTAATGTCTGTAAGTGTGCAGTTTGTATGAATGAATGTGTGCATTGATGTAAGAAGTTCATAAGTGTAATGGGTTCTTATGCGTATGATTAATCTCAAATGCATGATATTTAACTTTTTCTTATATTCGAATGAGAGTATACCCGCGTATACTTTGATTCGGATGAGTTCTATTAGGGGTGCGGGCCCTTAGTATGAACTACCGGTGGTATGGGACACTGGGATAAGAAAATGACAAAATATATCAGGCAAGATAAGAGTTAATCAGAACGAAGAACCATATGGGCATATGTGATGGACGTATCATCAGGTATGGTACGTATATGTGCTGATGCGATGTGTGATGATATATAACACGATTATCACCAAGTGTGATGTGTGTATGTAATACCATATGATGTGTATATCACCTAGTATGATGGTGAATGTAGTGATACAAAGTATGTGTAAGATATATTCTGTGTGAAAGTGATAATATTGGACACATATTGCATGTTGTGAACACATAAGAAAGTGCATGATCAGAAGAGAACAAAAATTATCTTATTAGAAGAAAGATTTCATGATATAAAGAAGAAATTGAAAGTATTATTCTTGCCTATTATCAGATTTGCCAATTTTCGAGGACGAAACTTTTTCTAAGGGGGGTAGAGCTGTAACACCCGGATTGGTAAACTCTGGTTAATAATAATTATCGTAAATTTTTTATGATTTTTAATTTAATTGTTTTCGTATTAAATAATATTCGGTGATTCATTGTGGAAATCCGGAATGGATTAAAGTTTTTATAAATCATACCGGATTAATTGATATGAAAATATATGGAAATGGACGGGTGTATATACTGCATGATATACTCGTATAAATACCGGGTATTGGTATTCATACCTATTTTTGATTGTATTAAATATTGGGGAGATGAAGAAGAAAAGAAAGAAAAAAATGAAAATAAAATATAAAATAAGTTTGATTGATGGAGTATGGGTGGTATGGGGTATGGGGGAGTATGGGAAGAATGAGGAGTAGGTGGGGAAGAGAGATAAACTCTCATTTTCCCTCTTTCTCTCTCACTCCCTAATTCTCTCTCTCTCTCTCCCCCTCTCTCTCCCATCCTCCCTCTTTCTCTCTCTGTGTGGTGCTGGCCGGCGGCACGCCGAAGGCCGGCTAGGCACCGGTGGCGCCGGAGGCCGGCCAGGCACGGCAGCCGGCGTGGGGGGGAGCACCCGCCCCCACCCTCCTCCTCTCTCTCTCTTTCTCCCTTTGTCTCTCTCTGTCCCCCTCTCCCTCTCACGGTGGTGCCAGGCGGCGCGGCGCCGGAGGCGCGCCGGCAGGGCGCCGCCGGCGGGGCGGCGCCGGGGTGAGGGAAGCAGCAGCAGCATGCTGCTGTTGTTGCCTTTGTATATTAAAAAAAAAAGAAAAGAAAAAGGAAAAGAAGATAAGAGTTGGGTTTGGGTTTCGGGTTTAGCCCAAACCCGACCCATTAAGAACCCCACCCATTCATTTAATAAGGTAAATTTTATTTTAACCCCTGTAAGATTGAATAATTACTTTGGGGCCCCTGAAAAATTACAACCAGCCCCCTGAATATTTTCAGTTATTACGTATCTAACCTTTTGTATTGGTTTTGGTTTCGAACGATATCTTGGTCATCCGAAGTCGGATTCGGACGATTCTTGAGCCGTTGTGATCGTGAAAACGAGAGCTACACATCTTCTATATCCGTATACGGTATTGGGTGTTCAAAATTTATCGGTATACCCGGTGAGTGGAAGTCCTAACTCAAGTATTATTTTCCCAATTCAAAATAATTATATTGAGAAACTATTGATGATATTGATCCAGTGGAATTAAGATATTATAGTATTAAAAAGATGACTGTGATATTTATTGTAAAGCGATTGGGTGTTATGGAACCAGAATCCACTAGGATATCCCGAATAATGAATTGCGGATACGTTATGTATATGTATGTGAACATAACACGGGAATGATGTCCAATTATGACTTTGCTAATTATAATTTGTATAGACATGATCGTTAAGTGCTGGAACACGTATTAATATGAGTGAACATAGACAAATATCACATGAGTTATACGTGGGTGAGTCTCTGAACATGATGTATATGTTGCGAGTATTTATTAGAATTTAGAACCGAATGACTAAACACTGGGCTTTGATAGAAATTGTTAAGTGTAAATCTTCAGCTAATACTATCTATCTTTCTGTGATGAATATTGAAGTTATTTAACCTGAAAATCATTAAGTGGGTAAAGTTTACCTCCGATTTCATTACACACTGTGATTGCATGTGTATTGACTATTAATATAATAATGAGGATAGTTAAATGAAGATCGATATTATATGCAGTGATGTCCAATCTGTTATAAAAGTAATAATTAAGGATAATAATATTGGATGGCAATTGGTTAACACCGGTATACTCGGTAAGTAGACTAAACAGTGACAACCGGGAATCAATTACAGATCATGAATGTTTATTTATTAATAAGAGATAATTAGAAATCAGTTAAGATAAAAGATCACTTGAGACCCATCAACCATGGTCGGATAATTATAGAATTGGTTATGTTGATACTGGTATAAACAGAACCCGATTGATATTAGAATTGAACTAAGCAATTGAAATTGGAAATTATCTTCGAGTAACTCGATATAACCGTGATATAGAAAACTCTGTTAAATGAGATATATGTAATTGATGCAGTATGATAGAAATAGCGTACTTGTTAAAGTATTGAAAGTTTTGTTAAAATTGATAACTCGGATGGGGTCGGGATATTTCGATAAATTAGCAACTGTGAACGTGAACCGATGATGATGGAACTGATCAAGTAATTGATAATGAACTGAATTAGAGCAACTGAATTCCTAACTCTACCGGACATGCTTGATAAGTAAATTGAATATCAAAAGCTTATTGTTAAGCTAAGTATACGAATACTCAAATATTATGTAGTATGTTGAGTATTGATCTTGCGAATACTGTTTTCATATTTGTTGTGTTTCATGATATATACGCTCATAACGTGATTTTGTGTAGCAACTAGCACATTTGAGGCAGCGAGGGTCAGCTGATGGCCTACATGTTTATATATCGATCAAGTTGTTAATCGGTAGGAACTAAAAGCAATTTGATAGATAAATAGTTAAGATTTATCGAACCTAGTGAGAGGTGAAAGAATAAAACCTTTGAACCAGAACTCACAAGTAGATATCGCACTTTTAGCGATAAATGATTATTAATGAAAACTACTGATAAGATCAGGTCTGATGATTATCAGATAATGGGCGACCGGTGATGTTGTAAAGTATCAAGCGAGTGATTAAACTGGTGAAAACCTGTTAGAGTCAGTATTGAGTAAACCTGACAATTTAATATTAATATATCGAGTATGGTGGATATTCGATATCAACAAAACATATACCGATAGTATTGAACTAGTATTTTGGTATGCTTACTCGATACACCAGAGACTTTCGGGTATCTTTGCAATTGATTTAGCAGAACATTGAAATCCACTATTAGGCTTGGCAGTCACATCTTTATAGTGACACCGATTATATCTAACCAGTAAGAGTTAGATAATTACCTTAATAATTGAAAGTTAATAATACAGACGAAAGATTGAGCGACGTGCCAATAAGTATTATGATTAAGAGCGAATACTGTTACTACGAGTCAGAACTTCACCGGTAAGATATTAGGGATCATTAAGTTGAATGCTTACATGGGTGCATGATCACACGTCATTGTGTATGCATAGTAGTCTAACACATGCCTCTTAAAAAAGAAATAGTTTTATGAATGAGCAACATACTTGACTTCATGCACATGTTTGGACTACACATATATTAGAACGATATAACATGTTAGTTATCTTAAAAAGGCTTGCATGTTGTTAGTTTAATAAGTGGTTACTTATACATGTTAATGTCCTTAATATTGGCATCATGTAAAGTAGGAATCATGTGAATCCCTATGATGACATTATCTTATGAATCCTTGCATGTGGTTATTACATGAAGGATATGATTTTTCGCATGTTTGGAGGAAGGGACCGGGTTGAACCGGAGGTGATCGAATGAGAGAATAATACGTGGTATAACGTATCGGAGGAAGGGACCGGGTTAAGCCAGAGGTGATCGAAGGAGAGAATAATACGTGGTATAACGTATTGGAGGAAGGGACCGGGTTAACCGGAGGTGATCGAAGGGGAGTGTTGATATTATTTTATTGAAGTATGCTTGAATGATTGTTTATGATATCTGGTATATGGATATGATTGTTTATGATATCCGATGTATGGATATGATTGTTACGATATCTGAATTATGGATGTTAATAGGTATGGTACCCAGTATATGCATATGATTGATTATGATATCCGATGTATGGATATGATTGTTACGATATCCGAATTATGGATGTTAATAGGTATGGTACCTAGTATAAGCATATGATTGATTATGATATCCGATGTATGGATATAATTGTTACGATATCCGAATTATGGATGTTACAGGTATGACACCTAGTATATGCATATGATGGATTATGATATCTGGTATATGGATATGATTGGTATGGCATCCAGTATATGGATGTGAGTGTTCTGTATTTCTTCATGTATGAACACATTTATAAGTGGATACTATCATGAGTAGTGTGTGATGTCATACGTATATTGCGGAAGGTGCAATATTGAACCATACTTCAACTAATATAGTGAGTAAGATTAGGCTCTCTAAGAGTGGTGTTGTGATCATGACTATATATACATGAAATACGAATATGTTATAAACTGAAAACCGGAGAGGTGATTATAAGAGACTAACGAGTAGGTCAAGTATTGCAAAATCATTGAGATTGTGTGGTAATAAAATATTGGTCATGTATACACAGAAGAATACATAGGGAAGTAACAGATAATAGAAAGAGTCTATGATTCATAAGCTGCAGTATCAACTACAAGTAGAAAGTATTGAAACTGATTTTCTGACATTGCTCAACTGCATAATACTCCAAGTACAATGGTAGTATAATACAAAACTCTATTTGAATGATTTCACTCACTGAGCTGTTGAGCTCACCCCACCACAGATTGATATTTTCAGGTCATGGCAAAGCGGTTCGACTTAGAGCTGCAAGGATGTTCTCCTGAGATAACGTATGTACTTATTGTAGAGTGTAAACCCTTCTGTAAACTCTGATGTTATTAGTCACTATGAGTTAGAATAGTATATCATGGAAGCACTCTTTTGTACATGTTATTTGATGGACCTTGAAATGAACTATATGATGAAAATGAGATTTTTAAGTAGGCTGATGTTAGCCGAAATCTAATTATTGTTTTTGAGATGGAGTCTACATTTCAGAGAAGATGTTGCCAAAATTTCTTTAGTATATTCTGATTAACGAGCAATAAGGTTGTTGATCATGAAATTTTGAGGTAATTAAACCTGAGACCGTTACTCTATGCCTTAAATGAATTATAATATCTTGTTTTTGTATTTGAAGATGTTTTGAAAAAACAAAGTTTAGAAAACATGTTTTGAAAAATACAGTTTTTATCATGAGCCAAATATTTCCAAGTTACAAAAATAGTCCAATCTTTTATAACATGCCTTGATTTTGTGCAAGCATGTTTGTTTATCAAATATATTGGTAAAACTATTTTTGTAGATTTTTAAGTATTTTATGGGATTTTATTTAAGCCAAAAAGACAAACTTTTTAATCCCAGAAAACTGTTTCAGGCTTCGGATAAGTCGACTTACTACTTTTATAGTCGACTAATCCTGAAGTCGGTCGACCGGCTCGGTCGACCGGCGTGCACAGACGTGCACGCCTTTGTGTACTGGAGGACGGCCGACCGTGCCGGTCGACCGCTCCAGAGAGCTCTGCTCTCTGGAAATTTCGGCCGACCGTACGGGTTGACTGACAGAGAGTTTCACTCTCTGCTCCAGTGGGTCGGTCGACCGGGCGGTCGACCGTGGCTCCAACGGTCGGATTTCTGACCGTTGGCGGTCGACCGTACGGGTCGACCGGCAGCTCTGACAGACCCCAACGGCTATATTTTTCTGGCCTATAAATTTGGGGGTTTGGTCATTGTTTTGAGCTAAGATTTTAGGAGAGCTTTGAGCCAGTTTTTCCCATTCTTTTAAAAGGGTTTTCTCCACATATTTGAGTGCAAATACTTTCAATCAAAAGGGAAGATTTTATTTAGAGTGTGTTAAAAGAGATTCTTTGAGTTTTCCTCCACCATCTCTTTCCTTGTTTTTCTCACACAAACACTTGAGCTTTCCATTGCTATATCTACCTATAGGAGTGTTGTAGTGAGATTGTTTTTAGGTGATCAAAGTGTTGTGATCACCAAAGACTTCTTTTGTTCTTTGAGGAGACGGGCAAGTGTGCTCGTGGTTGGTTTGAGTTCGGGTGCGGACTCGGTTGTTTTGAGGTGCGGCCTCGGCGAGCTAGTGAGCTTGCGTGTGTACGGGACTAGGGAGTCCGAGGGCTTGTAGGTGTTGCGGCACCGAGGAGAGATCCATTGGGATCTTGCATAGTGGAAATCCTTCGTGTGTCGAAGGCGGGGATGTAGAGCAAGTGTGCTCGAACCTCGAAACATACCCTTGTGTTTGCGATTGCTCTCTCTCTCTCTCTCTCTTTTATATCTTGCATGCTTTATTGTCTATCTTTATATGCTTGATATATTCATTGTGCTCATATTGATATATACTTGCTTGGGTTGTTTGCTAACACTTGTATTTAACCAAGAGAGCCAACGCGGCACCTCAACCCATTAAAGGGGAATCTAGAGGAGTTTGTCCAGAGCCCTTCACGGGGAATTCAGTAACACTCTTTGGTTATACGTGGTGTTTAGTGTAAAAGATTTAATTAGGTCATAATTGTTTTTAGCTTCCGCATTATTTGCATCATTCATCATTAAGTGACCATTAGATTAGCCATCACCTATTCACCCCCCCTCTAGGTGAACCTACATATTCATCAAGAAAGCAATAGTTCTCATGTCCGGATAAACGTTCAAACATCTGATCAATGAATGGAGAGGGAAGCGATCTTTTCGTGTTGCTTCATTGAGCTTTATGTAATCTATGCAAACTCGCGATCATGTTTGAATGCGAGTTGACACTAGTTCATTGGCATCGTTTTGGATCACTCTGATCCCAGTTTTTTTGGCACAAGTACATGGCTCACTGATGAACTATCAGAAATGTGATAGATAATTCGATTACCGAGATACTTCAATATGTCACGCAGTCGATGAAGATGCTTTTGACATTATTGCAGGTGGAACATCAAAGTGTGATTGGAGTATTTCGTGGAAGACATACGAAGAGAAGAAGTTAGAGACAATTTGAAGAAACTAAAGAGTTCACAGAGATGATGGAAAAAACTCAAGAAGCTCAAGACTTAAAAGAGGAGATGGAAGAAGTAATTAAAGAGTTCGAAAAGACATACTCAAGGAATTTGAAAAAATTTAATGAAAGCAAGATTATAAAAAGAGAAAAAAGAGAACGATAGGAAGAAAAATGAAGAGAGGAAGAACAAAAGAAAGAAGAGAAAGAAGGAAAAAGAAAAAAGAAATTGAAAAAAAAAAAAGGCAGAAAAATAAAGACAAGAAGTAAAAGAAAAGTTATGAAAAATTTTCAGTTACACCAACAAAATAGAGAAAAATGATTATACTTTGATAGTGGAGAAAATCAAATACTCATACGAGAAGAAAGGATATAATTACAAAGTGAATGTAACCCTCGAAGATGTAATGAAGATCATCAAAATACAAGTAAAACATCAAGATCATGGATTGTAGACAAGACCATTAAAGTAAGAAGTCGACGGCAACAAGACGAAAGATAAAAATATAAAAAGGAGCACCGAGATTACAATTAAGAAAGATTGGACAAAGAGACCAACAACAGAAACAAGGATTTGGAGAAAAAATAAAAGTAGTTTTGTTTGTTACAGGAGGAGATACAAAAATAAAAAGTTTAAAGAAAATTCGGTGTATTCCAAGAAAAAATAAGAGAAATTCAAGCTGCTACGAAAAAATGAAAAGCGAGATAAGGATTCATGAAGGATTTGAATTAAGGGAGACTCTGAAAATTGTAATTCAAAGCCTCACGAAAATAAGAAAGCCAAAACTTGATTTAGTTTATGATTTTTGGAGTTTTTAAAATTTAGCCTTAGAATCATAATCGTATTAGGATTAATTTAGGAGTTTCTTATTTTCTTTTAATAAAGTAAGTATTAAATTATGAATAGGAGCCGATTTTGAGTTAGATTTGTATTATTTTGCCTACAAAAGAAGAGACAGTCTACATTTTGTAACGAAGAAAAAAATTGAGAGAGACAAAAGTGAGATAACTCTGTAGTTGAGAAAAGTTTGAATAAAGATATTTTTGTTTTTTTTATTCTTCAAATAAAATTCCGTTTTCTTTTTCCTTATAAATCAACATTAATATCGTACAACGTAATGTTGTGCGATGAGATGATACTTCGATAACAAATAGTGTTTCACGACTCTCCTACCGAAAGTCTCAAAAGATCATTGAGTGAAGCTCCCTTATGGCTGTCAATTGAGTGGGGTTAGGCGAGATGGACTCGACCATAGTTCTGGTTCGAACTGAATCGAAGTCGTGGAACAAAGATTGGAATCAGACCGGGACATTGGTTCCCCGGTTTCAACCAAGCTGGAACCGGCCCCTAGCCAGTACAGTTTTGATTTCATTTTTTAAGAACAGGAACCGCCTGTTTCGATTCTTGAAACAAAAAAAATTTTTGTTTACCCTTCGAGCCGGCCCATTGCTGCTCAGCTGGGGCCTCAGCGTGGGGCACCAGAAATAGACCACACTGGAACCGATATCAGCTGGTTCTGGAACCGGCCTACCTGATTTGATTCCGGTTATTATTTTTGAGCCGGTTCCGGTTACGATTTGCTGGTTCTAAAATCAGGGTCAGGTCTAAGGTGGGGCCATAACCGGGTGGGGCGGATAGCGACCCGACTCGATGTGATTGCCACCTGATGGAATCGCAAAACCATAAAGGGCATATCGCCAAAAATCCAGCATGATACCTAGTCAGTAATCACTTCCCACGGGTTCACTGCACCTTAGGTCTATCCTAATAAAACCCTCTCGTCCAATCAGCTATTATTCCTATGTGCCACCTGCGACAAACCAGCCAGCAACTAGAGGCACACTTCATTTGACAAAAAAGTCCCACACAGTCTCCATAATTATGCGGTCAGGCAGCCGAAAACAGAGGGGCATTTGTGTAACAGCTTGGTTTGCGAGAGTGAGGCTCATTCGGGCTATAAAGGTGCAACAAAAGCGTAAGAATCATCAGAGCGAGCAAGAAAGGGGAGAGCGAACGAGAGGAGAGAGGAAGGAGAGGCGGAGAGGAAGAAAATCGCAAATCCTTATTCTTCTCTCTCCCCAAAATCCTTTTCGAGATTCCCTGGGTTTTCCTCACCGAAGTCAGAATGGTCAGTTTTTGTACCAATCTCAGATTTCTGATTGATTGTTTTCTTCTGCAAGATTTGTTGATACTTTCACTGATTTATAGTTTGTTGAGTCTCGAATGGAAATTCTGTTGTTTGCTTGTTGAGCTTCTGTGTACTTTGAATAGTTTTATGTCAATTTTTCTGCTGTAGCTTAGGTCTCATGAAAAATTTAAAACAGTGAAACAAAGGGGTATGTCTTTTAATCATTAAAAAAAATTATGCGTTTCCCTAAACTGAGGGAAGCGGAAGAATTCCCTAATCCTAACTATGGGGCAAAGGAAAAAAGTTAATCTCTTCACATCACTAGCAAGCTGGTGCCTTTGCATGTAATCTCTCAGTCTCATTTGGTTCTGCTTTCTTATTTGTTTTCTATCTTCTTTTATTATCAAGTGAAGTTTGTTGGTTACAAGACAATATTTTCTTTTTTTTTAAAAACATGCAACAATTTTTGTAAATCTGTAACCAATTTGAATAATTGTCCTAAAAATGCAAGTAATATAAAAGAATTAAAAAGGAAAGGAAATTGCTAGCCTGGGATGACAATCGTGCAGAAGAACTGCTCTAGAAGATAGATGACTGGTCCCTAATCCGGACCTTAGAATGACCTCCACTCCTAGCGGTAAAAGTTTCCCCGGTAGATCATCAGGACCCAGCCCCAGACGAAGAGCTATGCCTCTGCTCAGATGAAAATGCGTTGTCCGTATGTAATAGAATTCTTCAGAGAAATCACCGAAAACCGAACCAGAATTTTGTAAGAAAGAATTTTGGAGGAGGAGGCAGAATTTTCTAGAATTTTTTTTTTGTAGGTAACTTGACTGAATTGCGAGAAGCTATTTATAGATTCTCGGAGTTTAGCAGTTGTAACACTCGCTCCAAATCTGCACACGATCATGCAGTTCGTGAGCAGATCCGGAGAGTGGGTGAAAACCGAACAGAAAATCCGAGAAAATCAAAACAGAATTTTAAATAAAAATTAAATAGAAAAATCAAAAAAAATTTCAGGTTCAAAAGCCCCTGAATCGAATTGCATTCGTGTCCACAAGTCGCGGGTGCGCGCCACCCGAACCTGGCCTAACCCAGTTCGGTTCGGCGCGCGCGCGCCTGTAGGGATATGGCCCATGGCCCAACACTCATAACAATAGGCATGGGGGGTGTTAGTATATATATTACCAAACCTCCCATCTCCTATCCAATGTGGGACTACAACCGAAGTCAAATAAGAGGGAAACTCAAGTTTTCCCTCCAACTCAAAACACATCCGACAAAGTTATGTACGAAAAAGGCCGATTGATGCCATTATCTATTAACTGAGTTCGAGCAAACCACGGCTAGCATCCAATTTGTCTAGCAAGCATTTTTAGAATCCTCTGAGAGGGACAAGTGGATTCTTTTAGTTGAGAAGTAGACACCTTTTACATGTAAATGCATCTACCTTTTTTAAGTTAATGTATTGCTTTCTTTGCCTGGGCAACAATGGTTTAGAAAAATGCAGTCGGATTGGTTTTATTATGTAGTTTTCTCTTTGAGAGGTTTAAAAGTTTTCCAATGAAACTACAGGGTTCATACACATTTTTCTCAATTAAAAAGTTTATGGGATATCGAGGGATATGCCAGGGTACTGCAACTGACATTGAAAACTGTTTTCTTAAACTGATTTTGTTGATCATGTTATTCGACGTTTTAAAATTCTGTGTTTGTTATTTTGTTGGCGATATAAATCTATTATTTGTCTTTAGTTATAATGAATTATTATTGCTTCTCAAATAGAATTGACTATCTCTTGACAGCATAAATTGGGAAGAGGAAACCGTGACAAAGTCCACCAGTTCATGGCAATAACTGGAAGCAGGTAGCTCCTTAATACATACTCCTCAATCACTGGTCTATTAATTTTACAATTAAGTTGTTTATGTCTGTAATATGGAGAATAGTCTAAACTCAATAGAAATTCTGTCTTTCTGACTCTCCATCATGGGATTTTACCTATAAATATGAGTCTCTACATCTGTGAATTCAATTCTGGGGATGTAATTTGTATAGTTAGTAGTATTTTTGCTGAGAATTTTCTTTTGTTTAGAACATTCACAGTCATACAAAGCAGTTTATTCATGCTATGGCCAACAATTGGATTAAACTTGACATAAGACTGACTTGCTTCTAAGAACGTAGGTGTTGGATTTGGAATGAGAACTATGATGAATTTTGACCCTAGACATGAAAATGGACCACAAACGACCCTATACGGGCCATATGTTTTTATAGGGACAGTAAACAAATGAAGGCTGTCAAATTTGCCCATGGGACTTGAATCTATGACTTCATGACTAGTTAAATCAGTGAAATACATGGCACCAGGCATTGCACATTTTACTGACAAAAGATGCACCTTGGTTTAAAATCTCGGTATTGGTATAGCCAATGGTTTTCTGTATCATTATCAATATCGTCAATATAAACCATCATTATAAATACTGACAATATCGGTCCCGATATTGGCCCATATTAATTAGGGAACCTCAACATCCAATATGAATTGCCGAGATATATCATAATCAGCCGTATTGAAACCACAGATGCACCTTTTAACATTTAGAATAAGTCTTAATTTGATTATACTGTTCTATTAGAGGCAATGCCATGTTTGTCCTAAATTTTGGCCATAGTCCTTTGGCCTCTGAATGTCTGTCCGCAGTTGGGTCCTTTTCAGAAGTCCTGACTCCTAAAGAAGTTCAGATAGTCCTCTAAGATAGTATCTAGGTTTGGATTTATGATGGAGTGAATTTGGATTTAGCTTAGGGCCTTGGGCTTTTGCTAAGCTCATTCTTGCATAAAAGCATAGGACTCATTCAAAGTTGTATGTCCATGCGGAAGGAACTTTGTTCCTTTCATCTCAAAGTTGATGAACTACTTTCTGTTGTTTCAATGCCACCTTGTTGACGAAGTTGAAATACAGGCACATTAAAACCGATGCAAATTCAGTTTAGTCTGTAAAAGGCTGATTGGTTTAGAAGGCAAAATGATATTACAAGTGCTATAATAATCTTACTGCAGAGAGATTGTTGCATTGTCTGACTAAAGTACTTACAATTGTCTTCACCAGGCTAGTATTATAGCAAAAATGACCTATGAACTGCTTTAGCATAAACTTTGCGACCCTCTTAGAGTTATTGTCATTGCGTCAAAGATGGTGGTTTTCTCAAAGAAACCACTGGGGGATACGAATTGAAGGACTCCTATGCCATTACAAGTGGGCAATCGTGAGAGATGAATAAGGGAGCTAAAACAAACCCATGAAACCGGCACTTATACCATAAATCAAGGGTTGGTACACGCACGCATTGAAACCCTTTAGGTTATGCAAACAATAGCCAATTGATTTCAGCAATTCTTTGCTAATAAATCGAGAAGAATTTACTCAAGTAGAATAAGAGATATTGCTGAAACCAGAAATAAGTTGGCATAATGATATAAGAAGAAGATATACCTCAAAAGAAGACATGAATGAAAAAAAAAGAGAGAGATGAGAAATATCAAGAATACCTGGGAAACCACGTGTGTTACTTCTTGAAAGCTAACACCCACACCATCTTCTCTTTTGAAGAGCTCCAACAGAAAATAGTTTCAGAAATACCTAAATATGACTTTGTGCACTATTTTGGAAAATGATTGTCACACAACATTAATATTTTTTCTCCTTTATAGGAGATGCTTGGGAATGTTATCCTATCACTATCTTGCTAAATTTATATCCTTTATGGCCAATCATCGTGTACCTTTCCATCTATTTTAATCTCCACCTGAGAAGTGCAGTGGTTCCATCATGACCTATGTTAATAGAAATGATTTTCACTACTCCCCTTGAATTTGCAAGTAATCCCCTCAGATATTGCGCTTGTCTAAAGTATTGATACTTGTCTCTCAAGGCTAGTTTTATAACAAGATGGGTCTATGAACTTACTTTGGCATAAACTTTTGCGCTCTCATGACAATTGCCTCTTAAGGGTTCTCATCTTGCATCAAAGATGGCATTTTTTCTCAAAAGAAGTCACCGAGGGAGATGAATCAAAGGATCATTCTGTCCACTACAAGTGGAAACTCACTAACTCAGTGAGAGATGAATAAGGGAGCTAAAGCAAGCCCAGGAAACTGGTTTTGATACAAAAAATTAATGCTTGGTAGCATGCACACATTGAAACCCTTTAGATTATGCAGACAATAACCAATTGATTTAAGCAATTCTTTGCTAATACCTCAAGAAGATTATACTCAAGTAGAGTAAGAGATGTTACTGAAACCGAAAATAAATTGACATTGTGACAGTATAGCAAGAAGATAACATACCTTAAAGAAGACATGAATATTAAAAGGAAAAAAAGAGAGGAAAAATATCAGGAGCACCTGGGAAATTATGTGTTACTTCTTGAAAGCCAACACCCACATCATCTTTTCTTTTGAAGAGTCTAGCAGAGAATAGTTTCAGAAATGCCTAAACAAGCCTTCTAATGAAGCAGGTTAGCTGATAAATAGGAGAGCAAAGATGAGCTTGTGTGCACTATTTTGGAAACTAATTTGCGTCGCAACTTTAATATTTCTTCTACTTTGTACTTTGGTATTTTCCGTAATTCTAGATTTTCTGGGAGATGTTCGGTAAACATTATCCCATTACTACCCTACTAAATTCACTCCCACCACGAACTATTCCTTCAAATTTAATCTTCCTCTGACAAGTGCAGTTGGTCCATCATGACCTATATTGGCAGAAATCTGATTTTGCACCGCCCCAGCCACCCACCCCCCCAAAAAAAAAAAAAATAAAAAAAATCCTGCGTGCACCTCCGTGAGTCAATGATTAGATAAAGGCAAACTCACAAAAAACTGGTAAAGGAGAGTCCCATGAACATCATATAGTTGTTAAAACGGCACATAAACTCACTCACCATAGCTATGAGTCACCATAGTTGTCAACTGGCCCTTGATGTCTCAGATAACACCCCACAAACCATTGTACATTAGCTTGTTGCATCAACGTATCCCTCAAGGAATATTAACGTTCGCCTGCTACCGAAACAATAGCAACTTTTGACCGCATCCTACTCGCTTAAACAAGGAAATGCATGCATATTCCACTTGCAGGTTATGTACTGTGAAGAATAAACAGTGAAAACATTAGATACTGGGTATCAGTTGCAAACTAGCAATGCATGACTTTTAAATCATCATCATAAAATATCTTTGGCAAGGGTACCTCAAGCATGTTTTTACACCTTTCCATTATCAGAATATATAAACTCCAATTTCTTTTCTTTTCTTTCTTGAAATTTTTACAGTCTCTGAGTCCCGGAGCTATTTACAGTTTATACAGTGTTAGTTAATAAACTTCTATCATCTTATGTCCGAACATCAATCTCTGTTCCAACTGAAAATTTTGTTTTATTGAAGTGTATATAGTGTTCCTTTGTGAAATCGAGGGGCTGTATCATTTTGCTAGATCATTGCAATAATTTTCTTCTGTCGTATGATTTCCTATTGTTGTCTGAATATTATATTATTCATTTTCTTGCCACTTTGCAGTGAAAAGGTTGCTCTCCAGGCACTGAAAGCCAGTGATTGGCATCTAGAAGGAGCTTTTGATGTATTTTATAGCCAACCTCAAATTAGATCAGTCACTGATTCTAGACATATTGAAGAGCTCTACAACAGATACAAAGGTTAGTTTGACTTGATTGTTTGATTATCATACCACGAATTTGTCTGAAGTCAATTTCTCCTAAGAAACTCTTGCTTTTTTCACAAATTTCTTTATTTGGTGATATTGCACATGCAAACACTCCCCACACTGATTCCGTTTTTGTGGATTGCCAGGACCAAGGCTTTTATAGCTCTACAATGTACCGATATAAGTTTGGACATTTGTGTCTTTAAGCTTATTCTTAAAAAATTATTGAAAACACAACGCTACTTAGCTTACATGTATTTCTAAGAACAGGGAATTAATCTGGCGGGCTACCACAGTCAACTTGGGAGTAATGCAGTAGAAAACCCCCACAATTAGTTACCTGATTGCTCCTCTATAGCTCTTGCACTGTTCATTGGTCCATCCCTCCCTCTGCATCTTAGTATGCAGGCCTTTCAAGCAGACTGGACCTCCCACTGAGAATTTTTCACAACAATTAGCTGCACAACAGTGAGTGAGCTGGTTGTGACTCTTGTGAGTCTTTCTGTGGAAAATGACTGAGGCTTCCAATGACATCATGTAGCAAGTCTCTGTGGAAAATGATTGAGGCTTCCAGTGACAACTTGACATGTAACAGTGTCCAAACACTCCATCAATAGTTATCATTGGTTCAGGCTTGAGCATAATCTGTAATGAAGGAGCATTCTTTAGAAGTCAGTCGATGGCCACGCAATATGTTGTGCGTGAATGCTTCACTGCCAAATGACCCTATTACATCTGATAAAAAAAATGACACCGGCCAAAGGATGGACTTGATATCTAGCTTACAACACTGAGGTGCATTTCTGAATTGATGCATATGCATAATAGTGTAATAGTATACATATTAAATGAAACATCAAGCACTGATAAGATATCATGATATCACTTTTTCTCTTCAGCAATGATTGGCCCAAATTCTGTGCTTTGCATGTTTTACTTTGCTTTTCTTTTTCCCGGTTAAATTGCAGAAAATAACCCTGAACTATAGGGGTCATGCACTTATACCCCATACTATGAAAACTTGTGGTTACACCACCCTTTAGGCTATCACACCGCTAATTTTTCTGTCCAATCACTTAATCCCCTTATTTGATCATCAATTCATTCTCATTAATTAAAATGTGATTAATATTAATTATCTATCTAAATATCTTCTTTCTAATAAAACCCTAAATAAATTGAGATGATGGTGAATGATAGAGAGGAGGATGAGGTTCCAGTGATGATTGTAGTGGTGGAAAGGAGGACGGGGTTCGGGTTGGGTTTAGGGTTAAATTGAGATGAGTTTTGTGTTAGATGGTGGTGGTGGTGCTGATAATGGAGGTGTGGTGGTGGTAGATGTGGTGATGGTGGTGGAGGTGGTGATTGTGGTAGCAACAAGGAGAATAACATGGTGATGATAATAGAGGAAGAGTAGAGGAGGTGGATCAAATTTTTGGGGTTAAAGTGGAGTGATAATGTTGGTGGCTTGGAGGAGGGAGTTCGAGTTAATGGTTGAGATTAAATTGAGATGGGATTTTGGGTTAGATAATGTTGATGGAGGTGGCGGTAATGAAGGTGGTTATAGTGGTGGTGATATAATAGATGATATGGTGATGATGGTTATTGTTGAGCGGCAGTGGTGGTGGAGGAGAGTGATAGAGCCATAAATTTTATCTTAGAGAATATAGTAAAAATAACATATTTTAGATTTATAATTTTTTGTTTGAGAATTCAGATTTATGAAATCAACTTAATCGGCAATACATTTGCATTGACACACATTATCAAATTTGAGATAACTTGGTCTTTGGAACATTTGGATTCAAATTTGTGACCCAGTTTTGATAGGACAAGTGAGTAAACATAAGTTCGACTCCCACTAACTTTTTTTTGGTTGTGTATATCGAAAATATCGGGCACGAGTAGGATCAACTTAAGTTAAAATTTATTTATAACAAGCTTATAAAATATATTCACATGCATGTAGCCGTGAAGTGCCTTTAAGAATTAAAGGATATGGCTTATCGAAACATTATGCCATTTAGGTTCCTGACCAAAGAAGAATAATCACATAAAGAAAAGAAAGGAGATTTTGTAGGACGTGATTTTTTTTGATTGGCCTAGCCTGGAGATGGATTGAAATAAGGAACGATAAACATTTACTTGGTCGACATAGATTACATGTCAAAAAGTGTTGGAATACAATACTTACTATGGAGAGTTCAATTTTTTTGATGGACCTCTAAATTTTAGCTAGGGCCAGCTATTACTGTTAATAAGTTCAGAGAATGTGGTGATGATTTTACACTTTGGGGGACCATGGCCCCTTAATGTTGCTTCACCCATGATGGAGGAGGGCGAGGATGGTGGAGATGGTGGGTTTTGAAAAAACCAGAGGCGGCGGATTAAATTTTCAAGCTTAAAGTGGTGGTGATGATGTTGTGGTGGAGAGGAAGGGAGGGGGTTCGAGCTAGGGTTAGGATTAAAATTGAGATGGGATTTTGGTTAGATGATGGTGGTGGAGGTGATTATAAAGGTGGTTATAGTGTTGGTGGTGATAGAGATGATGACATGGCGCTGATGATAGAGAAGGAGATGCTTTTTGTTGTTGTTTGTGGCGGCGGTGGCGGCGGCTTGACTCGAGGGGTGGTGGTGGTGGTGGGTTTTGAGGGAAAAAAGTTTAAGGGGGCTATGTGCCTTCTTTTGATGGAAAACTTTTAACTTTGTTATATGCAAGGGTCAATTTCTTTATTGTTACGTGGTTAAGTGAAAGACCCCTTCTAGCACATGGGTGTTTTCACAATTTATCCTTTTTTTTTATAAAGTTTTTCCTTTTCTTCTTCCTTCTTCTCCTTTTCCCTCTTTGCTTTTTGTTATTGGGGTGGGGTGCAGCCTGTGGGGTGTGTGTATGTGTTACAAAACACATCATAATCATTACTAAGTGGACGCCTCTAGCATAGTATATAAGAGCATTAAACATACATCTTCTTGATATTGCTAGTAAAGCATGATCCTCTAAAATAATTTGAATTTTTCTATCACTTTATCTTATTAGGCTTCGAATTATTTGTTATTGCCATGGTGTTTTCTATAGATTTCATGAAGTATTTTCTACAACTAACAAAAAGTCATGCTTATTAAAAGCTAGGTTATGTCAGTTAAATTATCCAATAAGTTATTTTAAAACAACCTGTAACCGTCGATTGTTTAATGTGTTGCTCAAAGCTTCCAAGATTATCAATGATCACATTCTATAAAGTTATGTTGCTCCATGACTCTTCAAGCGGTGATATGATCATTATGAATTTACAATGAATCCAAAATGGTAGTCAACATATATATATATATATATATATATATATATATATATATATATATATATATATATATATATATATATATATAGGGTAAAGTGCTCCTAGTAGGTCTCCTTAGATTACAATCTAAGGAGAAGGCTAAATACTCCAACATCCCAAAAACAATTTCACGATCCGACCGCACATTATCAACTTCATGTTTTAAGATGTATACATATAAAAAATCAAGTGATTTTGGGTTCGTTTACTTATTTTCTTTGGGTTCAAATATTAACGGTTTTTTAAAAGTAGAACAAAATGGAACGATTAGATCAATAAGAAAACGAAATTCAAATCATTTGATTTTTTATATATGTACATCTTAGAACATGAAGATGATAATGTGCGGTCGGATTGTAAAAAAAAATTTGAAATGTTGGGGTTTTAAGCCTCCTCTTTAGATTGTAATCTAAAGAGACCTACTAGGTACACTTTACCCATATATATATATATATATATATATATAATATATATAATATATATATATATATAATATATATATATATATATATATATTGATATTTAGTCAAGTGTAATATTAAAAATGAACATTAAAGATTTGGGGAAAATAAGGATTGGGGAAATGCCACTAGGAAAGTTTGATAGGTATCACAAATGTGGGAAAATTACCAAATCCCTGTTGCGATGTGAGCTTTAACATTTTAGTCAAAAATCCTATGTCAATTGAACAAGTGACACTTGTTGTGGAGATAGTTATATTACAAATTAGTGTTATTTCAACGCCTTTTCTTGTCTTGGGCTACATTCTCAAGTACTTGGTGCTTTCAAAGAGAAGCATCTATGGCGTACTGATACCCAATAAAGGGAAGCTAAGGAAATAATAAATTTGGTTTATTTTGAGAATTGGGAGAAGAAGGTTAATCTTGTATAAATATTTCCAGGAGAGAAATTTAACCATCCTGATGAACATTACTATGTGAATAAAATTAATTGTTTTGCAAATTATTCTAAACTTTAAATCAGACAAGGTGCTAAAGGCAAGGGTAACACGTCAATTATAAATCCTTGTGTTCCAGTTCTCTGGACTGTCCTAAAATGCGGGCAATGTTCCCACCTAAGCGGGAAACACCACTAAGTGCCTTGCTTATGGCCTTGGTGACTTGCTAGGAAGCGGAGTGTGTCTCGGTGTTCGCCTAGTGAAGGATGTAGTTGAAATCAGGTTTAGGTGGTGAAAAAGTTGATTAGGTGGTCTAATAGTATTATGCATTACAATACTAATACAAACATAAAGATAGTATCAGTTCATTCATTAATATGAGTTTTTAATTGTTAAGAGTCCTAATAGTATTTGGCGTCCTAGTGTCCTAGTAATATTATGAGTTAAAGTTTGAGCAAGTTTGGTCTTGCATGGTTCTATATAAAGAGAGAATTCATGACTTCATGGAATTGTATTTTGTAATTTTTCTCATATCAATAAAGATGTAGTTCTTAGTAGTTTAGCATGCCTTTCTCATCAAGCACTTAATTATTATCAAAATTTTGCATTTAGTAAATTGTTTTCTTTTTTGATGTACATCATACTAGGGGGTCATCATATTAGTAGTCACATACTTTATGTTCTACTAAATCTACCAGTTCTTTGTTGCTATTTAGCCAATCTTTGATTTTTCTCTTTGATATATTTGTTAAGTCATTTATGGCCTTTATGTTCAGAGTACAAGTTACTAGACATTTGTTGAGAAAAATTCTTTCTAATGCTCTTTGTAAGAATTTGTAATTTGATAAACTCAAGCTTCCGTGATAGGAATATGTTTCGTGTTAGCCTAGGAACTCCAAAAATATATCATGCATGAACATACACTCTATGTTGGAATTCCTTTAGATTTAATGGTCACAACATACAAATTTTATGCATATTATGCTGTATGTATAACGTCGGATCAAAACTTTCTTTGATTTACACAGACCCTTATGTTGATATGATCATGGTGGATGGTATTTCTCTCCTTTGCAATGATCTGCAGGTTAGTTCTAGTTACTTGCTATCAATTTGCAAATTTTTTAAATTTACTAGTTTTCGTAAAGCCAGCTAACTTTTATTGGTTTATCTGAATGATAATTTGTGTTAATATGTACCTGACAAAATTGTTTCATACTTCTAAATTATGATATTAAAGGAACCTTACATTTTCTGTCCTGTTATTTCTTGAGAAACTTGGTTTTACATTTTAGGAGTTTTGTACACATCATTCTTATATTTTGCACATCATGAATCCAGCATTTGCTTGATGGTAAGTTTTGTCATGGCATCTGACATGTCTAATATTTTGACTTATGCTTAACACCTGATCAATTACATCTGGCTGCTAACCCCATTCCAAAGTGTTCATTTGAAATGGATTGTGCTATATATGTTGTGCAAAATATGGTAATTGGTCAGGTTTTTTGTTATCATAGGAAATCTTGTTGCATCCTTCTCAGTCCATTGATATGAGTTCAAAAAGCAAAAAAGATCTACAAAAATAGGAATAAAAGACATAGAAAGTGCCCTTGTAAATTTCACATCCAAATCCCTTATCCTCTGTATAATACTATATATTGAGAGAACTTTATCAATAGCTAAAACAAACAAAGAAGGATAAGCTGAAGCTAAAGGAACGTCACCAATCCAATTATCTAGCCAAAATCTCACATTCCTCCCATCTCATGGTCAAACATAATCCCACATCTAAAGCTATCACAACATTTCCATATTCCTTTCTGAAAAATAGAAGACCCAACTAATGTTTACCATCTAATATTTCAAGCGTTCTTCTTCTAAATAATCTATCTTTAAGTGACTTGACCCAATCAGAAGCATCATCATTCAAGCTTTCCATTACCACTTACCCGGCAGAGCTATATTCTGATCCCTGATATCCTTAATGCCAAGCCCTCCTTGCTCTTTAGACTTATAGACATCACTCCAGTTTCTCAAACATTTCATGTTAGATACAGAAGATGTCCCAGTCCAAAAAATGCCCTTTTCAACTTATCACTCTTAATAACCCACTGAGCTATATGGTAAAAGGACATAATATGAGAAGGCAAGGTAGATGATACAGAATTAATGAGGATCAGTCTACCTGCTCTAGAAAGATTAGAGCTCCTTCATATTGAATTTTTTTTTTTATCAATTCTATTTATGATGGGTTGCCAATCTTCTTTTAGAAGTCTACCCTCTCTAATAGGCATCCGTAGGTAAGTAACAAGGAAAGAACAACCTTGCAATTAAACATACAAGCAATCTCCTGCTGTTGTGATTTATTTCCTCCAAGCCACATAGCCATGATTTATGGAAGTTAATACTCATACCAGACAGATTCTCAGAAAGATAAATCAACAATTTCAAATTCCTAAGTTTCTCAATGTTTGTACAGAGAACAAAATAGTATCATCTGCAAACTGAAGATTAGTAATGTTAGTAAGATTAGATAACTTGTAATTGTAATAACAAGTTCAGGTTGTTAGTATGATTACTCATTACAAGTACCAAAGAGGGCAACCTGGATCAAACAGGGTGAACATCCAGATTTGGACTTTTAATAAATGGACAAGGTGGTAATAAGATGCTTCCTAGTACACCAAATCTTATAGGTAAAATTATTTTTAGTTCAAGTCTACTATACCAAGTCTGGACAAATTGATTTGATATTTGCTTTGAGTTGGTTGCTAGTTAATGTATACCAGCTTGAACCTGCTAGATTCATGTCGGCTTCCACCTGTGTTTGCAGGTTGGAGTAAGATTGCCATCCCTAGCAATGTGGGTGCCCCTTCATGAAAATGATGGTTCCGCTCATGGGACCTGAGTCACTAGATGTTAGCCGTTCATATTTCAGTCCTATATGCTATATCTAACCTAAGCGCCCTTCATGAAAAGGATGGTTCTGCTTATGGGACCAGAGTCACTAGATGTTAACTGTTCATGTTTCAATCCTATGCGCTAGATCTAACCTATCTTTCGACTTATCTCTTGACTACATGTAAGGACTACATCGTAGTAAATTTTATTGAATGCTTATGGTATGTTGACAATCATGTCAATGAGGTGGTAAACGTTAGTAAACGCTGGATGCTGAGATGTTGTTGGAGTTACTAGGCAATATGAACTGTTTATTCATCTCACAATTGTTTTTTGTTGAATCTTTTAGTTTCACTGTCATGGCACGAGAACCAAAGATATGATAAGTCTGACGGTATATGTTGTATAATTTATTAATTTTAACTCTCAGTGCAATCAATTGAGTCCACCGTTGCTCCTCCCGCTGCTCCCTCATCAACAAGTTTGGTTAACTGTTATATCTTGCTATATGTGCCCACTGTTGTGTTGATCGGATATGATTCTTCTGACTTAAGAATCGAGCGGTTGTAGCTATTATATGACATTAATTAGGCCCGACATCAAAGACTATGCTTCCATATAGAGGGGTGGGGTCGAATAGGTTTGTGAATGTTGACTCCTACCAAATATCAATAAACAATTTAAGCTTTAGTTACAACCAAATATGATAATAAAGAGCTAAGACTAAGAGACAGATGGATCCAAATGGAAAGAAAAACTAAGAGGAAGAGGGAGACATACGAGAGAGCCTCACGCGCTGGTATGATCAAGCAGTTGCAAGGCTGTTGGTTGTTTCAGAGCCTAGCCTCTTCACACCATCTATAACAGTGAAGTAGAACACTCTATTCATGCGGTAGTCCATTATAATTGAAAATTGAGAAGGAAGAGGACTGAACTTTTACGAGATGAATGCTTGACTTGTTATAGTGCAAGTAGAAGCTCTAGCCTCATCCTTTTAATTTCTCTACAAAGTATGAGAAAAACTTTGAGCAACTCTTGAAGCATTAATGAGGCAACTATCAACAACTCTTGAAGCATTAATGAGACAACTATCAAAGAGCTGTTGAATCCCATTTCTCCCCAATTTTGTTTTTATGTATCAAAAGGTTTCGTCTCTACTTATTTATTTGGGTTTGATAATTATTTGAGTACGTATCTATTTCAAACCATTGCCACACTAACTATTGTTGTATAAGATATCATTGAAGCCTAATATAAACTTCATCAATTGTTAAAAAACATTGTTAAAAAGTTGCTTATCTTTTTTTTTTGGGTATTTTAATAAGACTTTAAATTGTGTTATAAGTTTTTTCTTAAGTTGTTGGCACAAAAATCCAATTAAAAAACTGCCAATACTGATACCTAAAATAGAAGTTGATAAGGATTATTGTCAGATAAATATCATTGTTAGATAACCACATTTACTTGAAAGCTAGTTTTTTTGATTGTGGGCTAACAATGTATATGAAACAAACTTGACACTTAATAGTCTTCCTTATGTGGGCCTCGAAGGAAAGATCTTCAGCGTAGGCATTACTTGCTTGGAAAGGTAGAACTCATCCTGATCACAAACATGTATTATATATCTACATACACAATCATATTGCCGTGTCTCATTTCCTATTTTTTATGGTTTTGCTATATCATGTTGTGGCCGTATTTTGTGGTCCGTGTCCGTGTCCATGCTCCATACTGTCATAGTGTTTAAGTTCCATCTAACACGCCAAATTAAACACATGAACATTTCTAACTTTAGTAGGCTTGTCATTTCCCGTGAGAATATTCTTGATGGTAGGATTGCTACTACTTTTTCGTCAACATAGCACACGAAGCAAATATCAAACACAATCAAAAGGTTGTATTATTTCTTGTGTAATAAAAATGCCATTGTAAGAAGGAAATACATCAAAATAAAAAGTATACATAAATGAGTGTAATCTAGGCTAATCTTGTGAGGAAAACTTTTTGGACTTTTTAGGTGGATAAAATCAGGAGTCTGATAGGATTTCCAACACTGAAGTAGAAGAAACAGGAAGGAAGAAGGACATGAATAGAAGGAAAGATCATGAGATAAGAGACCTCAATTCACTAACACAAGCAATTACACTCATATTCATGTCCTATCATTTTATTAATGTTATCCGAGCCTTTAATGTTTAAATAGGCTAATACAACTATAAGAGATAAGCTGTTGCAATGACAATGAGATATGATATGATACAACCTGATGGAAAGACAAAAATCAACTCAAAAATAAACCTGACTTATCCATAAACCATACTGGAATTGTTCATAGTTACCGGACACTCTATACATAGGTGGGGCACTCCTGTCCGAGGTACCTAGTTTTGACACGAACACCATACTATATCCGAAAAAATAGGGAAACATTTCCAATATCCAAGGACGTGTATTTGTAATATTGAGACATTCCCAAAACTTCCTTGATACTGCTCAAGTTGCACGGAAAATTATGTGATACTAGGTTTTGTTGTTTGGGAAATCAAAAATTGAAGTGTTAGCTGTGGAAAGATATTAAACCCATTTATATACAACCAAAGTCTTGAAAAGATTATTTACATTGATTTAAAATATATAGAGATTTTATAAAAATAATTATTAAATGAAGAATATGCATTGAAAAATATATATAAAAAATTATATTCAAATTAGAAATAGCATTCCAGATATTTTCTATATGACTATTCCTTCTAGTAAATCTTATCTCTTTCATTGTTTATAAAAATATGAATTATCTTGAGGAGTTTGTAATAAGTTCAATCCCGATGTATATAGAACAGAGGATATTATACACATGGATACACGTACACACTTATATGTACTAATCTTCAACACGTGCTATGCACATGCAATTCAAGATTAAAATTGTGTTAAAAAGAAAATACTTTGTTTTTAATAACCTATTGTGCACGAAGAAGAACAAAATCATATACAAAAATAGTATCAATGTTTGAATTGTAGTACATAAATTATGATAAATTTGGCAATGCACATGTACTTCAAATGAAAATGTATAAACTTTAATGAGGTGAAATGTAAAAAGTTAAAAAGAATAATCAGTACAAATTTAAGTTTATAAATAACATTTATAAAATAGAAAAATCAAATTAAAATTGACAGGAAATTTGATTTTTAAGATGTTTCCTAACTACAAAATTTCTGTACAGGGAAAACTTGCATAACAAGTTATTGGTATAAAGGATATTGAGTTCTACACATTTGTTTATATTTTAGAATAAGAAAAAGCATTTTCATTTTTTTTCCTACACATTTGTAAGCACGAAAATATTTTACATGGTGCAAAAGTAGAAAATGCACATCAGTGTTTGAATTTAATCTGCAAAAGTTCAAATCATGATGCATATATATGAAAACTAATTCTTTTAAATATACTTCTAAAGTAATAAGACTTAAATATAAAACTTCAGTTTTTATTTTTTTTATTTTGTGGTTTGTTTGGTGGTTGTGCAAAATGAATATTGATATAGGTTTTTTTTTTTAATAAAAAATGATTTATCTTATCTCCCAATACATCTTATCATACTTTAGAGTTTAGAAGTAATTATAACTTCTATATATAGGGCTTACTGTAGGTCTTTCTGTAAAGTTTTAAGATTGTAGGGCTTTTCTGAAAAAGACGATTTCTCTGATGTTTCTTGGATTTTTTGGGGCAGTGTTTCTGATAAAAAAAAGTTAACCCAAGACATTTGAATACTTTAGTAATTGAATGGGACTCACTCGTTTTGTTTGTGAGCTGGGAACAGGGAGCATGGTGGCCCATTTCACATGTGTATGAATTACGAAGTCTTGCACTCATTTTGAGCTGATATAGCAAACAAACTTTTCTAATAAAATTAAAATAGAGGAAAAAGTCAGGCAGTCGGCTACAAATTCTTGTGTGCCCACCAAGGAGGCTTTAAGCCTTCTCTGGTTATAGTAGTAGAGATACAGACATTTGTCATGTTTTTCGGGACTGCATGTCCCGTACTTATATCACGTACCATATTCTGCTCTGGTGTCTTGTGTTGGCAACTATGGAATTGTTTCAGCAAGAGAGAGAGCTTTAGAAATCCCCAAATAGCCCAACCTTGGATGTCCAGTCAATTGCTTGCCTTCAAAGATATAATTTCATTTCAATTCACCACAAATTGGAATATGAGTACAATACACACTTGTTTGCAAAGATTAGGATTGGCAAGTGACAGCTTTTAGAAAGCCCCAAGATAGCCTCACCTTGGATATCCAGTTGAGTCCCTACCTTCAAAGATATGTTTTCATTTTGATTCGATCAAAAATTGGAATATCTGAAAGATACACTCAAAGATATACTCTAATATTCTATCTAGTCTACAACTCCCTTTTTGGAAATAAAACCCTAAAAAGTTGAAGGTAATTCTAAACCCTAATTAATCTCAAGACTTCATCTATAAACGTACAAATTGACATTATTTCATGGTTTTTATCAGGCATGTATGCTACTATTTTATGCAGCTTTATCATTTTAACATGATACAATATAAATTATTAAGTGCTTCATAATTACATAATCTGCCTCTTTCATTGCCTGAATAGGGTATTCCGGTCTAGATTTGTTGTATTGTTGTTCCACCATCCTTTAAGCTATTACTTCCATTACCATATTGATTGACGCACATGCCATTTCATTCTATTTCTTTGAATCTTATTCACTACCCTTGTGCTGTTGCCATATTTCTGTGTGCGCATGTCTTATTTACATATTTTCTCACTTCTAATAACTTCGTTTCTGATTGTGTCCTTGGGTCCTTTCAGGTGGATCCACAAGATATTGTTATGGTATGTACACTTGTCATATTATAAAGAATTTTCATTTTTCATTTACAATATGCTAGAATAGTAGGAGTTAGTGAATTTTATTCTTTTAAGTTCTTGACGTCGATATGCTTAGCCTGTTGTTTATGAATTTTTCTTCTTCTGATAATTCATCTTGGCTAACTATTTGAGCATTTTGCATATCAGCAGCACATTCTTTACAATTAAAATGAATGCCGGTTACAAGATATGTTTCTTGAGGACCCGAAGAAACTGTGTCCTAGTGTTGGTGTTTTGGCCTATCCTTTTGCTTAGAATTTGGTTTGTTGTATGGAACCACATCAAGTTGTACCTTGGTTGGAATGAGATTTGGATGTCTTTTTGCTAGTTTACGTGGTTCCATTTTAGCAGGCAATCCTTTTGTTTTCATGATTAGTCTACCTTATTTACTATATATATCGCCTGTTTGGTTTTCATAAGTGACTCGTAAGTCGTAAGTGGTAAACTCTTTTTTACAGTGTAAGTGAGTTACATGCAAGTAAGTTTTACGGTGTTTGGTTGGTAATGTAAAATTGTAAGTGAAAAGGTGTATTGTGTTTTACGGTGTTTGGTTGTCGTAATGTATAAGTTATAAGTGAGAAAGTTGTTCACAAAATTAACTGTTTGGTGATTTAAAAATATTAAAAAAGACCAAAAAATATTAAATAATTAAAATATTAAATTAAATATATTAAAAATATAATATATTAAATATTAAAAAAATTCAAAATAAAAAATTAGTAAATATTAAAAAGTATAAAAATTAATATATATGAAAATTAAAATTAAAAAATCTAATAATCATATTAAATTTATATTAAATATTACTAATCTATAAATAGATTAAGAATTAAAATTAAGTGGAATACATTATATTAATCTAGTAATAAAAAAGATTAATCTAGTAATAAAAAATTTTAATTTTAAAAATATTAAATTATTAATAAAAACTTTAATCTAATAATTATATTTAATCTAATAATTAAAAAGAATCTCATAATTTAAAAAGATTAATCTAAAAGAAAAAATATTAATGTAATTATAATTAACTGTCTACAATAAAAATTTGCATGACCACAAAATTAACTGTTTGTCCTGCAAGTGTGTTGTAAGTGAGATTTGTATGGCCACAAAATTAAATATTTGTATTGCAAGTACATCGTAAGTGAGATGCAAGTGCATTTTATGACTTACGGCTCAAACAAACACCATAAGTCGTAAGTTGCAATTGCCACTTACAGGCTTTTACAGTAAAACAAACACACCCATAATGCAAACCCTTTGAGAGAGTTTGCAATCTGATTCACGGACTTATATTCGCTTGTTTTAACACGTCAACAAATGCAAAATTTGTGTAATATTACAAATTTGCCTTTTATTTTCCCATTGACATTAAACCTCTCGCTTGCTGGTACAAAAATCATGTGGGCCTATGTCTTTAGTAGCTCACACAGTTATATTCCTACTATAGTTACTATACTAATCAAATTATAAGTTGTTTAATTAAGAATTTTACTACTCAATTTTATAGATTATATAGATGTGTATGTGTACACGCGTGCACGTGCCGGTGTGCGTGCGTATGTGTTAAGTGCATCTGGATTATTTTTGGGAGTAGTAACAACTTGATAATTCCACTGTTTTAGACGTAAAATTATTTTTAAGATGTGTACCAAGAAATATTACAAAATAAAGATTAACGAAGAATTCCTTCATCTCATTGGCATTAGAAAAAGAAATCGCTCACGTCATTTCTCTCACCTTGCTCTCGCGTTCGCCTGCTGCTGCGAGGATTGGGAGTCGACAAACGCGAGAGGGAGGTGAAAGAGACGATGCGAGTGATTCCTTTTTTTAATGCTAATAGATCACAAGAATTCTTCGTTAATCTTTTCTTTTAATATCTCTTGGCATGCATCTTAAAGATAATCTTACAGCTTGAAAAGTGGGATTATTAATTTGTAACTGTTCCCGAAAGTAGCCCAACTGCAATATGTGTGCGTAGGGGAGAGAGAGATGGCTATTCCGAAAGTATCTGGAGCGAAATCCTTTCCTTAAAATTTGATATTAAGGAAATTAATGGAAGATTCATGCTGTTAAAGCCGATCTATATCATTTAAAGAGGATGAAAAATAATTATTTTAAAGTTCATTTGCTTTTGCACTCATAGGTGCAAAGTGGATAGTCAAAACTAGGATGTTGTTTAGATTTATGATTTTGGGCATACAAATTCTCAATCCAATCAATGATTATGATCTACGTGCTTAAAAACTCTTACTGTAGGAAGAGAGGGAGGAAGTCGACAAGAATAAGGAGCCAAAGAAGTAGCAGGGAATCAGCAGCAACAGCAGCAGCAGAACGGTCGACCGGTCCGATCGACCGTCGTGCACCAACATGCACAGGGTGTAGCGGTTGACCGGTCCGGTCAACCGCAGAAGGAGAGCGGTTGACCGCCCGGTCGACCGACTGAAAGTGCCTAACTCTCGGTTAGGCACGGTCGACCGGTGCCTGGGTCGGTCGATCGACCGGTCGACCGGTGCTTGGGTCGGTCGACCGACCGGTCGACCGACAGACGGGTTCGGGCTGTTTCGGAAAATTTGCTGAATTGAAAATCAGCCCAAATTGGAAACTAATTCCTAGAGTTTCCTTGGGTATATGAGAGGCAGAGCTCTCTTCATGAATGTAAGGCTTGTATTGCTTGAAAATTGTAATTGATTCTCAAATCAATAGAAATCTCACTTCCTTGCCCTGATGACGGCGAAATTGGCCGAACCTCGTTAAATTCGTGTGTTTGATTTTCTTCTCAGTTTTAATTGTTCTTTGCTGTTGGTGGTAATTCTTCTTGCATCTTGGCTCAAGGGTTTCCTCTACGTGGTTGTTGTATCTGCACACAAGTGATATCAGAGCTTTCCAGGTTTGTCGTGGGATCATTGAGCGATTCGAAGGGCATCGATTGTTGATTTGGTGGAGATCGTGTGTCAATCTCAGATCAGCGTTGGGTCTGTTCGTAGGATCGTGTGTCGATCTCAGAACAGCGCGTGAAGTGCTCAAGGAATCATTGGAGGAGTAGATCTAGTCAGAAATTCATCTAGGGTTTCGTGAGGAGGTAAATATCTGATCTTTATCAAAGTTGTTTATCTAACTCCGTTGGTTTTCCGCATTACATAGAGGATCTAGTCAAAGAGATGGCAGAAGAAAGTACATCTGTGAGGACCATGAATCCTCATCCGAGGATTGACGTGGTGAAATTCAATGGCATTAACAATTTTGGCATGTGGAGGTGCGAGGTGATGGATGCGCTGAATGCATCAAACCTTGAAGATACTCTGCGTCTGGAGAAGAAGCGAAGCACAACCATTGAAGAAGAGTGGGAGAAGATGAACCGATCAGCGTGTGGCTTAATCAGATCGTGTCTAACACAAGACATCAAATATCTTGTGTTACACGAAACATCTGCGAGGCAGTTGTGGGAGATTCTTGAAAGAAAGTATATGACCAAGAGTATTGAATCCAGATTACAGCTGAAAAGCAAGCTGTACGGGTTTCAGATGAAGAAAGGATGCTCCGTGAATGAACATCTGAATCGCTACACGAAGTTTCTTACGGATTTGGTCAATGTGGATGTCAAGGTAGATGAAGAAGATAAAGCGGTAATTCTCTTGAACTCTCTTCCTGCAGAGGAATATGAGACTTTTACCTTAACCTTCATAAATGGTAGACAGTTCCTTGACTATCATGAAGTGTCGTCTGCTTTGGCTAATTATGAGATGAGGAGAAAGGAAAGACAGCCTTCTCAGGCAAGCTTATCAGCAGATGCGCTAGCAGTAAGAGGCAGGGGTTCACACAGGAAGGGCAAAGATGATAGAGGGAGATCGAAGTCCAGGCCAGGTTATCGAGATCTGAAGAAGCACCAGTGTGCATTCTGTAGAGAATTAGGGCACTGGAAAGTTGACTGTCCAAAGGTCAAAGGGAAGAAGGAGTCTAAGACAGGCAAATCTTGCAAAGGTGACCAGTACTCAGAGCAGTACTTCACAGGCAGGTGGATCAGACTCGGACTCGTCAGTTTTCTCATTCTCAGTCACTACTCCATCATTGGCTACTCAGGAGATAATGAGTGGATATTGAATACTGGTGCTACATACCATGTGTGCCCTAATATGGATTGGTTTTCTAGCTTTGAGAAGCTGGAGGGATGTTCAGTCGTTATGGGCGATGATCATCCATGTATCATGGAGGTGTAGGAACAATCCAAATCAAGATGTTTGATGGGATGATAAGGGAACTGAAGGAAGTGAGGTATGTACCTCAACTGAAGAGAACCTAATCTCTGTTGGAGCTTTGGAGGCATTGGGCCTTGTGGTGTCAATAAAGGAAGAAGTACTTAAGATGACCAAAGGCTCGATGGTGGTATTGAAGGCCGTTCGCAGGAACAATCTTTACTACTTGAATGATAGTACTGTTACAGGACAAGTGCGGCTTCTACTGATTCAGATGAAGACTCAACCAGGCTATGACATATGAGGCTTGGGACACGCAGGAGAAAAATCTTTGCAAACTTTTGCAAGACAAGGAGTATTGAAAGGTGCCGGAATCTGTAAGTTGGAATTTTGTGAACACTGTATCATCGGAAAGAAGACCAAGGTGCTAGGCGTTGTTGGGTATATACCATGAGACACGAAGGGGAAGTTCTAGAATTGTTTGTGAAGTGGAAGAAGAACTTGGAGAGAAGTACGGGAAGGAAAATTAAGGTCCTCCGTTCAGATAATGGGAGAGAATATAAGTCTGATCCTTTCCTTCAGCTATGTCTTGATGAGGCATAGAGAGGCACTTCACAGTGAGGGAGACACCGCAACAGAACGGGGTAGCGGAAAGGATGAACAGAACTTTACTAGAGAAGGTCCGTTGTATGTTGTCCAATGCCAGTTTATTGAAGAACTTCTGGGCTGAGGCTTTGGCATACGCATGCTACCTTGTTAACATGTTGCCTTCGTCTGCGATAGGGGGGAAAACTCCTCTCGAGGTTTGGTCGGGAAAACAGCTGCTGATTATGATTTGCTAAGGGTGTTTGGTTGTCCAGCCTATATCATGTCAAAGAAGATAAGTTAGACCCAAGAGTAAAGAAGGGCTTGTTCGTCGGTTCAAGAAGGGAATCAAAGGATTCAAGATCTGAGATCCTACGGACAGGAAGTTTCTTTTCAGCAGGGATGTCACATTTGATGAGGCTTCTATGTTGAAGCCTAAGGTCTCTCAGCAGGTGGAGACTAGCAAGACCAAAGATGTATCGCAGTAGGTGGAGAATGATGCTAATCCACTATCTCTAGAAAGTTCAGCATCGGTGAGATCATACCTAGGGTGACACAGGGTAATGATCAAGCAGATGAGGAAGATGCTGACGATGAAGAGGGTCAAGAACAGGTCATAGGTAATGTTCTTGACTCTACTGCAGTTGGAAGACCAAGGAAAAACACACGGAAAGCAGGTTGGCTCACTACAGATATGGTCGTGGCTTATGCACTTCCGGTCGTTGATGAGGCTATTCCGTCCACCTTCAGAGAAGCTGAATCAGTTCAGAGTCGAAGATGTGGAAAGCTGCCATGGAAGAAGAGATGAAGTCTCTCTACAAGAACGACACTTGGAACTCACAAGGTTGCCCAAAGGAAAGAAAGCGATAGGCTGTAAGTGGGTGTATGCAAAGAAGTAAGGATCTCTAAAGAAGATATGGTGCGCTACAAGACCAGATTGGTATCAAAAGGCTATGCTCAAAGGGAAGGAATTGACTACAATGAGGTATTTTCTCCTGTTGTAAAGCATTCGTCAATTCGCATCTTATTGGCTTTGGTTGCACAGTACGAGTTGGACCTTGATCAACTCGATGTAAAGACCGCCTTTCTCCATGGCGATCTGGATGAAAAGATCTACATGTCTCAGCCGACAGGGTTCAAGACTGCAGGGAAAGAAGATATGGTGTGTAAGCTAAAGAAGTCGCTGTACGGGTTTAAAACAGTCTCCTAGACAGTGGTACAAGCGGTTCGACAGCTTCATCAGAGAAAAGAAGTACACACGTAGCCACTATGACCCATGTGTGTATTACAACAAGCTACCGACAAGGGTTTATCTATTTACTATTGTATGTAGATGATGTGCTTATTATTTTAAAGTCTAGATCTGCAATTGATGCACTGAAGAGGGACTTATCTTCTGAGTTTGAGATGAAGGATCTTGGTGAGTAAAGAAGGTGCTAGGCATGGAAATTACACGAGACCGAAGGGTTGGCAAGGTGAGCTTGACACAGAAGGGGTATTTGCAAAAGGTACTTCAGAGGTTCAACATCGGTAAGGATGCGAAATCTGTAAGTACACCACTGGCTCCTCATTTCAAGTTATCTGCCACTATGTCTCCAAAGACTGTTGAAGAACGTGAGTACATGACTCACGTCCCATATGCTAGCGCAGTTGATAGTCTTATGTATGTCATGGTGTGTACAAGACCAGATCTGTCACAAGCTGTCTCTATGGTCAGTAGGTATATGCATGATCCGGGACAGGGTCATTGGGAGGCAGTGAAGTGGATTATGCGGTACATCAAAGGTACCATTGATGTTGGTCTGGTATTCGAGAAGGACTCCACAGGGAAGAAGGATTGTATCGGGTATGTTGATTCTGATTATGCTGGTGACCTTGACAAGCGCCGGTCTACAACGGGGTATGTCTTTACATTATCTCAAGCACCGGTTAGTTGACGCTCTATTTTACAGTCTACCGTCGCATTGTCTACTACAGAGGCCGAGTATATGGCCATGACGGAGGCTATGAAGGAGGCAATTTGGCTTCAAGGCTTGCTTGATGACTTGGGGGTGGATCAGGATCTACTGAAGATCAACTGTGACAGTTTGAGTGCTATTTATTTAGCCAAGAACCAGGTGTATCATGCACGGACGAAGCACATCGATGTCAGGTTCCATTTTGTTCGGGAGATTCTCGATGAGGGTGATATTGAGCTGCTGAAGATTCACACAACGGAGAATCCCGCCGACATGCTTACCAAGGTGGTGTCAGAGTCAAGTTTGCACATTGTAAAACTTTGCTCTATGTCCTTCATGTAGCATGAGCTTGTTGAAGCTCCTTTGGATGAACTACGGATGGCTTGATCCCTTGGGCAGGGTACGTAGGCAACCACACTGGGTGCAGCCACTTTTGAGTCGACGGTTCATATGTTTTAGTTCGGCTCAGATTTGAGAAATCTTCACCGAGGTGGAGAATTGTAGGAAGAGAGGGAGGAAGTCGACAAGAATAAGGAGCCAAAGAAGCAGCAGGGAATCAGCAGCAGCAGCAGAACGGTCGACCGAACCGGTCGACCGTCGTGCACCAACGTGCACAGGGTGTAGCGGTCGACCGGTCCGGTCGATAGCAGAAGGAGAGCGGTCGACCGCCCGATCGACTGACTGAAAGTGCCTAACTCTCGGTTAGGCACGGTCGACCAGCACGGTCGACCGGTGCCTGGGTCGGTCGGCCGACCGGTCGACCGACAAACGGGTTCGAGCTGTTTCGGGAAATTTTCTGAATTGAAAATCAGCCCAAATTGAAACTGATTCCTAGGGTTTCCTTGGGTATATGAGAGAGGCAGAGCTCTCTTCATGAATGTAATGCTTGTAAGGCTTGTATTGCTTGAAAATTGTAATTGATTCTCAAATCAATAGAAATCTCTTCCTTGCCCCGATGACGTAGGCGAAATTGGCCGAACCTCGTTAAATTCGTGTGTTTGGTTCTTCTCAGTTTTAATTGTTTCTTTGCTGTTGGTGGTATTCTTCTTGCATCTTGGCTCAAGGGTTTCCTCTACATGGTTGTTGTATCTGCGCACAACACTTACTCATCAATTTTTAGATCCAAAATTTTTTAGACCGGTTAACTAAGCAACTAGTTGTCTAAACCATTCATTTTGTACCTACTTAATACATAATCAAGAGAACTTGAAAAACACTTGATTTTGGTTACAGACCCTCTAAATGATGTAGATCAACTTGAACAAGATAATCTTCAACTTGGCTTTTCTAACATCGAATATGGATCGGAAGGATTTGGCTCCAAATCCTTCTCGAAGGAGCTAAGTCGATTTTGGCTCATTTGGGAAGCATTCAATTCAACTGTAGGGACACCAGGTTGAAACCCATTCCGTTCGAATTGATCTAAATTGTTTATAGTGTTTAAAAACTGAAAATTAATTTTTTTAAAAACTTTTCTGTCATGCATCAGGTTAGCATAAAATAAACAGTCCAAATAGTAAGTTAACTTAATGGTGTAGAATGTTCTATTCATAATGAAAATTGGTGTATAAAGGTTTTTAGGTGTATCACTCACCTAAATTTTCACCATGGACAATCCTACATCAATGGTGGCTCCTAGGTTTCCCAAGGATCGGCTGTGCTAATATCCAGCATGGTGAAGAAGAATATATATATATATATAGGGGTTACTGTACCTCAGCTGCAGGCTGAGAGAGTTTCTAGCCGGCGGGACGTGGCTGAATATATGCCACAATCGGCCGCAGTGTGTTGGCGCCAAAAAATCAAAAAAAATTCCGCCTAAACAATCGTGAAACAAATTGACAGAAATACCC